>JANIJG010011792.1:79597-103262 GCA_024611175.1 Megaceryle torquata | reverse complement strand
TCAATCCAGGCTGGGGAGGAGGTGACAGAGAGCAGCCCTGCAGAAAAGGCCTTGGGGGTGCTGGTAGAGGAGAAGCTGGACATGAGCAGGCAGTGTGTGCTTGCAGCCCAGAAGGCCAATCGCATCCTGGGCTGCAGCAAAAGCAGTGTGGCCAGCAGATGGAGAGAGGGGATTCTACTGCTCTACTCTGCTCTGGGCAGACCTCACCTGGAATATTGCATCCAGCTCTGGAGCCCTCAGCACAGGAAGTACATGGACCTGATGGAGCGGGGCCAGAGGAGGGCCACGAAGATGATCAGGGATCTGGAGCACCTCTCCTATGAGGACAGGCTGAGGGAGCTGGGATTGTTCAACCTGGAGAAGGCTCCAGGGAGACCTAACAGCCACCTTCCAGGACATGAAGAGAGTTTACAAAAAGGCTGGAGAGGGCCTGTTTACAAAGGCCTGGAGTGAAAGGACGAGGGGCAGTGGTTTTAAATTAGAAAGGAGTGGATTTAGATTAGAAATGAGGAGGAAGTTCTTGCCCATGAGTGGTGGAGCACTGGAACAGGTTGCCCAGGGAGGTGTTTGAGGCCCCATTGCTGGAGACATTGAAGGTGGGGCTTGACAGAGCTCTGAGCAACCTGCTCTAGTTGAGGATGTCCCTGCTCTCAGCAGGGGGTTGGACTGGATGACCTCTAGAGGACATTTCTATTTGGCAAATTTTCTGGGAAAGCATTCATAATGTATATCTTTCAGCAGCAGATTAGGAAATTAATCTTCCCAGGCTCTGTACATCCAGAGGACTGAGAGTCAGCTAAATGTGTGTTTACCACAGAAGAGGCCAAGAGAAACTACTCTGCAATTTAAACATGACTTAAAATCACTGTTTATCTCTTAGCCATACTTTTTTTTCTTACTGGTATTTGTCTTCACATCTTTTGTTGAGTTGTTATGAATATTTCCTCTTTGTCTTTTCATATTTCAGCAACTGTATATATACATGAATTGCAACCTTCCCAGTCTTGGGAAGAGTGTTGTGGGCTGGGGGAGAGGGGGGATGGGATGACCATGGCAACGTGTGTGGAGAGAGGGGAGCTTATGGTTCAAGTGCACTGCATTTCTTTTCTTAGTGTGCTACCTGCAGTCAAACTGAGGGATGTAGTTTAAAAATCTTGGCATAAAGGAAAAGGAACATTTCAGTTTTGACAGTAGTGCATGTTATACTTCTTTCAAGATACCTACTTCTCTCCTGACACATTACATTATTAATCAACCCTGTGAGAAATGCCCATTAAATTATCAGGAATAATTAGAAGATTACGATTCTTAAACCAATGTTTATTTAATTTTATGCATAAGAAAAGGAGAGATTACAGAAAAATATGCATGAAGATGTGGTTGATAAAATTGAATGTTTTGCTTAGCATTAAATAATGTGTTAAGTTTTTTACTTAAAGAAGCATAAAACTTCTGAAATGCAGTTAAACTTTATGAGCAATAAAATAGTTATCAATTAATGCAGCTACCTGTTATTGCAGTTTTTTTCATCCAGCGAGTACACAAATGCCTAAGAATAAATTTTGTACTCCTGTAAAATCAATGTGCCTTTTGTTAGAGGTATATGCATGCTTGTATACACAAACTTGATTATTTTAATTTTAATGAAGCCTACCTTCAGCATGGTGTTGATTGCCATCAGTCACCTATGCCCATACCAGCTACAAATTTCCAGTGCAGTACACTGCCATGGTCCTCTGTCATCTGGATAAATCACTAATGCATATCAAAAATGAAGAACAGAATTTCTACAAAAAAATTAATAATCCTGGGCCCTTATTTACAAATGATACCTACACCATCTATAAATAATTAATGGCTTAAAGTCTGTGAGGCTTAGGTACATGATGGGTATACCCCAACTGCAATGAGCATGTTAAAAGCATCTTAAAGGATTCACAGTGGTAAAGTCAAAGAGCTGCTAAGACAAGTTGCTTCTTATTGTGTGTCCTTGTTAAGAAAATTGATATTTAATTGTAGATACTGTATTCTAAATGAATAATCTCAAATAATATTTTTGATGCATTTATAATTCACACTAGTTAACAACAGTATAGTGTTTGCTATTTTTTATTACTTTAATTCACAAAGAGAATGTGTCAGAGAGCAGAAAAAAAGGTATACACTAAAAAAAATTTTTGTATATTGCATCCGTGTGGGAGAAGTATACTGCTGCATCTCTGTACACCATATTGGTGTATCTTTTGATCCCTGTTTTTGCAAATACCTGCATATGTGAAACATACTCATGATTAGCATGCTTCATACATCGACTAGCAATTTAGTAAACAAATCCAATTTGTCAGAAATAAGCAAAAGCTTTCATAGGGCAGTGAATTGTATTAAAAAGTTTAAGCCTTAGAAAGCAGCGTTTACAGGGTGTTTACAGATCAGTATTTTAATCATTATTGACTGATGTGAAGTCAAATTAGCTATGTCACCAGTCTCACTTGATTTTTCTCTCAATGAGTAGTATTTTCAGCTTGGTAATTACCAATGTTGAAATACTATATATATATTATAAAATTGATAGATGCAGACACAATTTTCAGAGGTTTATTGAATATATAATCTGAAATACTCTCTTTTCAATAGTCTTTGTTTCTGAGGGTTTTTTTTTTTATATTTCTGTTTTAATTCTTCCACTTGCATATTTGTTTTCCAGTGTTCTAATTGAGAGTATGTGTGATTTTGGAGTAGTGACTGGTAGCAGTCACTTGATGATAAAATGTGTTAGATAGTGAATATTTGGTTTTATAACTGTAATAAAATGGTATTTGAAGGAATTTTTACCTTCTTTGGAGAAGCTTGCTAAAGATCTGCTTCCCTAAAATGTAATTATGTGTCAAAACTGTATGGGGTGGTCTATGGGAGTGCAAATGAAAGTAATGGAGTGATGTTAAGCAAAGGAAAATGCAGGCATGTGTAGGAAATCTTTTCTGACATTTATATTTGTTTTACTGCTGAAGTGTTTGCCAGGGATGTGGTAGCAGCCGCATTGCATCAGTCACTTAAAACGAACTGGATGAAAGAATGGAAAATGTACTGGAAGTAACTATCTTGCATCAAGAGTATAGTACATTATATGACTTAAGAGGTGTTCTCTATCCCCAAAATCTGAGAATCTCTGCTTGCCTGCCCAGACTCCTTTGTGTGTCTGTTCCATTGGTTTGTGGTACAGTGCATGCCTTCACCAAGGAATTTGTATATAAAGACACACACATAGACAAGAAGAGGAGCAATATTGTGGAGGATGTAGTTTTTACAAATTGCCTCATGAAAATAGACTTATCTTCCCTTATTAGGTGCCACAGCTGTTTTGTTCAAAGTTTGTTGTCTTTCAAGGATAGAACTTTTGTCAGTGGTAAGTCTGACGTGATTCTCCAATATAGCAATAAAAGTTGGCATTGCAAACATCTCCTCATTGAGGTAAGCTTACAAACAAGCCCTTGAAGATCAGTTTGCTTTTCCTTTCCTAGCAGATAGGGAAGAATAATTATTCTTTATTTGCTTACAGAAGTAAATATATTTAGAGATTAAAACCTTGTCTATGCTCTTGAAAATTACTTCCCTCTCTTTTGTTCTGGCTTATTAAGGCTGGAATTACACTTGTTATCTAGAGCCCTGTTTTGAAGGCCAAGGAGACGGGGCAACAGCTTAAGAGGAGTGGGCGTGTAAGAAGGCAGGCTCATCTAGCTGTGAAATCCTTTTGATAATTTTTTGTATAGCTTTTACTATCAACATAAGTAAAGATCAGACAGGTCATGTATAGGATCAGTCCAACAGTCATTCAGAAAACTGCAATTAACAATCTAATTCACCTGTTGTTTAGTTGAGGAACAGGTAGGTTCCTTTCCTTAGCTGATGTCTACCACCAAAGTTAGATGCTTTAGTGTTTGAAACTCTTCCATTGCTATTTTGGTAGGCTGAAACAAAATCTCAACTGACAAATGCTTTTAAAGAGTGTTTGTAACAATATATAACATAAATCTTACGTATACTTCTGTGTAATGAATAAGTCCGTTTAGGTCCTGATGGCTGGTTGGTTTTTTTTGAATGGATGGAAAAGTTCCCAGAGTCACAAATTTGTGTGTGATACAGAGAAGCTATCAATGTAATGTGTTTATTTTGCAGTGTCAGAATAAGAATCATAATCAAACATAGGGGATCTCTGTAAGGATTTTAGTACTTTCTTACTTATCTTTTTGAAATGGCGATCAAAAAGGATAAAATGCTGAGTTTTATAAATACTCGTTCTAGCTGTATCTCAGTATGATGAAGCTAAGCCTAAAAAATTATCCTTTCAAAAATTCTGATGTTGTGTGATTTATCTTCCTTATGACAGGTGGCTTTGCCATAGGGCATCCAGCACTCTGCCCTCAGGAACTGTTTTTAGTGTGGTGAGGGCAAAGTAGACTGTTAAGAGTCACATTAAAATAACAATGCGTTTGGTATACAGTGGAACTTGTGTGTCAAGACAGCTGCAGTGCAAAATGGGCCACACACACAGAGATCTCAGTAAGGGGCCATTGAGGCTGGGCCAGCTAAACTGCTGCCACCTAAACAAACACCATCACAGAGTCAGTGATTTAGCGCTTGATCTAAGTAGGTGACCACTTGGAAGTAAATCTTTCCAAGTACTTTAGCCAGTCACTCCACATATAATAAATAATGGAAATCCGGCAAGACTTTTTTTTTTTCTGTACCGGCAATTAAGTTGATTAAATAGCCTTTGATAAACAATTATTTGAGTGCTAGCAGTCTTCTTTTTTTTACAGTAGTGTGACAGGCTCTGGTTTTTTTCTTGACTTTTGCATAAATTTGTAAACAGGGAGGATGAGCTTAAGAAATTCCGCTTTAGATACAGTAGTGTTGCTAATTAGGCTGATGGAAGTGATGCTGTTACTTGTCTCCTCCATTTCCTCTGGCTGCTTTTCTGTGGTTGGTCCTGTGAGTTCATAATGAGTTTACTACAAGTTAAAAATAGAGAAATTCATGTTAACCAAAACTCTTCACAGCACACTGAATGAGCGAAGTAGAATTGGTAGAGCTCTATGCTGTCTAAGCTGCCTTGGTTTAGGGTTTGAATAGTTACTTTTCTCCAAACCATGGAGAATATGTTGTTTGGATAACAAAGGTCACCAAGAGTTCAGATTGTTTCCCAGGCAGTTGAACTAACTGCTCAAGAGAAAAGACAGAAAGATGAAATGATTAATTTCAAGGTCAGTGTAAAAGCAATGACTCTTCTGTATCATTTATATCAATCTACTTCAGGATTTGAGAGCGGACAATTGAATGAGTTTCTTGGAAGCCTGCTTCAGAATTTGTTAACTAATGTGCCTTATATAATGATGTTATCTTTTATGTAATCTCATACTTCTAAGTGCTACATGATGTTCCCCATCTTACCTGATACATACCTTTATGAACCCTTTTGTTCTTGTAGATGCATTTTAAATGCAGTGTATCATTTTTTGTTGCCTTGAAGGTAGAAAAACTTTTTTTAAAAAATGTTTTTTTCTCTTTTGTACACTGTATGTGTACAATAGTTGACAGGAGTCCTGGACAATTAAGTTACACCATATTCCTTGTTTAGCAATTTGATTGTAATTAGATATCTGATAGTTTAGCTATTTGCTGCTTCTGGTAATCAATCGTTTGAAAAACTGTTGAGGGGATGCACATTTAAAATATGGGTAGCATATACATTTAAAAATGAGTGGTTGTTGACAATGGGAGAATCAAACACTGCAATGAATAAATACTCCAGTTTCTCTCTATCGGTTAAGTTTTGTGGATTTCACTGGAATTATTCAGTTGAACAAATATAGTAGTTTCTTTTAAGGCCTGTGGTTAATCACAATACAAATGCCATTTTCTCATTCCACGAGTGCAATAATATTCTAAATATATTAAAATTATCTCTGTAATATTCTTAAAATCACAAAGTAGTGAGTATTGCTTTGATTTATCCAGGAAAAATTGTCAGTGGTCCTTTCTCCCTCCTAATGTTATTGTATTGTCTCCCCTCCTGTCCTCTCAGTTTCTTCAGATTTTCCCTTTTTTGGCATACCTGCTGTGCATTTCAAATCTCTGTGTAGACATCAAGGCTTACTTTTACTTGTACAGCTGAGTACAAATGCTTTTGTTTTAGGAGGAAAATCTTTAAATTATGGCATATTGACAACTCTTAGTTTCCCAAAAAAAATATGGAGGACAGTATGTGTTCTGGAAAAGAGATTACACTGTGTGTGTGTTTTAAAACTTCACTACAAGACTGTAGTCCTCTGCTCTCTGTAAGGATGAACAACAGTCAGAACCTAAAGAAGAGCAAGAATCTCACCTATGTTTTGCATCAGAAACACTGTTACGGCTCCAGAGGAAGCATTTAACTTTCTGCCAACAAAGGCATAGGAAAACCCTCACGCTTAGGATAATAATGTATTGTTAATTTTGTGTTCTCTAAAATAGAAACTTTACCAGTATAAAATATTGAATGGTCATGTTATAACCTTCAAAACTTTGAGTAAATGCTTTCAGTTACTTTAAAAACACATACTACTCTGCTACAGTTACATGTTGAAATAGACTTGAAATTTAAGAGAAGTGTGTGTTCCACATGTTCAATATTTTTAAGAAACTTGACAAATACAGAAATATCTTTCTGTAATATGATGCAGAAATAATTAGCTGTACTACTTAGTTTTCTTCGCTGAAGTTGCAGTGAACTGATTTACATATTTTTTCTGGTTCGTATATAAGAAACATTACATGGATGGATTTTGATATTTATTTGGAATAAACCAGACTATAGTCTCTTACACTAGCTTAAATCTATAATCATTTCCTCTCAGCTCTGTATCACTCCCAGGGAAAAAGAAACAAACAAAACCTCTTTAAAGTGTAGCCTTTAGAGATTTACTAAATTAAGCTATTGATTGGCAGTTGCAGTGAAATGAAAAGTTCTAGTCTAGATGGGAGATCTAAGCCTGGGGTAATGTGGTGAACTGGCAATCTAGTTTCTACATAGTGGGAGAAAAATTATGAGCTTGTTTAGCCTTAACAAGTACAGTTTTATACACAACTTAAAATACTGTTTTAGCTGTACAAAAAACCTGATGAACAAAAATATGTCATGAGAACTTTTCGTCTTTTAAATAACCCAGTAAGCTGATAATTATTTTTTTAAAGATTTTTTTGGCTAACAACTGAAAAAAAATCATATAATGTCCGGCATTAAGGTATTTAATGGGTAGGAGAAAAAAGAAAGGGGTCAGCCACCCTCCATCAGCACAGAAAATGCTGCCCACAGCTCTACACAACTGAATCTACTTAACTTTGTGTCAGTGTCCTCGTAAATGGTCGAGTGTGTCTGCAGCTCTGACTGAGGCTAGCAATGATCAGGTCTGGTCTGGTCTGGTGTGGTGTGGAAGTTTCAGGGCCCCTGCAGCTGTACAAGGCAGGATGACGTACAAATGGATGAGCCTCTTTCCATAACTGCAAGAAATCCTACCATAAACTCTGCCAGATTGCTGATATACTTAGCTTTGTATCAGTGTCCTCCCAGAAGCTCTACAGTTTTCTGCTTCTTTGCCCAAGTATGGGGTTGCACTGTCATCTTCTGTGCATTTCTCCTTCTTTGTTACACAGAGGAGCGAGAGCTCCCACCTGTCACTGCATGGTTAGCCATCGCCTCTCTGCCCTTGCCTCCCTGCTTTGACCATGTCCCTCCAGCTGTCTGTCCACTGTGACATCAGCATCACAGCGATGGTCACAGCCAGCCACGATGGAAGGCCCAGCCCTGGGTTGCCTGGGGAAACAGGTTGTGCAACCTCACTTCTCTGACTGAGGATGGCGGTGCACCAGACTATGGACTTTTTTAATACTGGGCTTCTGATGATGAAGGGGGCAGGAAAACAAATACAGCCATCTCCATCACCAGAAGCATCCCCTGCATATCTCTAGGAGACCCTTTAATACCTAACATTGGTCAGGGTGCTTGTAGAAGTTAGCGTGTATATTGTTCTCAGTCTGAGGACAGGACTCCACCATGGTCTGGTCTTGTTCAAGGCTGGGCCACCATGGCTGTAAAAAGAGGGACAACAATGAAATGGAGCATCCACCATCTACCACTACAGAGAATTGCTGCCCAGAGCTCTGCCACACTCTTGAATACTTAAAATTGTGTCCATGTCCTTGTAGAATATAGAGCATCTCTGACACTCTGACTGAGGCCAGCAATCAGCTGGTCTAGTCTGCTCTGATGTGGTCCTTTCAGAGCCTCTGCAGCTGTACAAGGCAGGATTATACACAAACGGATGAGCCTCCCTCCATCACTGCAGGAAACTCCTGTCCAAAGCTACACTTTGATTTTTGAGTGTCAAAACAGTGTCAAGGGTCATTAGAAATTGTTGAGTACTCTGGTTTTGGATTTGAGAACAGTGAAGTAGGTTACTTGTGTTTAACAGCTTTCGCAATGCCCTCATAGATGTCACTACTGAAATTCTGATGAAGATCTGATGAATATATTGCAAATGTGTTTGATTTACCCTGGTAATTTAATTTTCCTTTTTGTCTGTGGTTCTTGAGAATTTTTTAATTTATTTTTTAATTTGTGGCTTAAGTGATAGGAAAATGTTAATTTACATTGTATTTAGCAAATGGTAAGAGTGAGACTTTTCACTGTGACTAGGTGTCTTGATTTGTCAAAAGTAATTGGGGCACATCATACTCTTGGGTTTTTTGCCATTATATTCTTTGATTGCAGTGGTGGATATTTGTAGATGCAGTGGCACAAACATAACAGCTGGGCAATGCCCCACCCGATACACCCAAACATGAGGTGAAATATGACAAATACATATCCTTGATGTCTGAATTTCTTGTGAGGAAAATAAAGTCACTTCTCTGGTGGAGGAAAGAAATTGCACAATGTTGCTGCCTTTAATAGTGAAACTAGAGAATGTAAAGGTCCATGGAAAGATTTCAGTGGAAGTTCTTGCCTGATTCACAGGCCTTAATAGCAGACATGGTGCTGATACCTATATTGGCCTAGAGAATAAATGGCATTATCTGGAGGAAGCAGTATTTGAAAGAGGCAATGTCTGTTCTTTAACCATAATGATCTTGATCAGAAAACAAGGTGATCAAGCTGAGGGAAGTGTGAGGTCTTGGAATGGAAATGGGCCTGAGCATTGTGAACTTAGAAAGGAGAAGTGAATCTGAGTGTAAGTAACATGATCAAGATTTAACCTACAGGAAAATAAAGACACCAGACTAAAGAGGAAGCAAATATTTTAAAGCTGTCCTGGTGAGCTAGCTTTTTTTTTTTTTTTTTTTTTTAAATGCTTGTTCAGAAACAGGAAAAAAAAAAAAGCTTGCTTGTTTTGATTTTCATTTCTGTTGGACAAGCTGATAGCTAAAATTGATGCTATAGCAATTTTTTTTTTACTTACAGTTACTTACTAACTTGTTAACATCTACTTACTAACAGTTTTTAAGACTTGGAGGTGGGAGGTTTCATCCATCTAGGTGTGTAGTTATCTCAGATTTGTCAGACAGTACTTATATGACATGAATACAGTGGTTTCTTTCTGGTGCTCTGCCATTGCTGCATGTGTTCATCAAATGTGATTAGTCATTACAGCATATTTATGCCATCTGGAAATGCACGTGCTTCCTTCCTGAACAATGGTCTTTAATCAAGACCACTATAATGGAAAGGCTAGAAAGAGTAGTATACATAATCAGTAGGATGCCAAAATTAGAATTACACATACATTTTTCCTAACCCTATCATGTTGCACTCAGGGTAACAAGCTTCCAGAGGGTACCACATCTCTGGAACTAGAACCTTTATCCATGATCTCTCTTACTTCTGTGTATATTATTCAGAGTCCAAATTGTTTAAAAAGCTTCATGGTAATAATAACAAATCAAGAGGAGTCATGGAGAATTGTAACCCTATAGGAATTGCCTGATATCTTTTATTGTTAGGAAACTCATTTTTTCCAGGTCTGTCTAAACAGAAACATCATAAAAAAACAACAACAAAAAAAAAACAAAACCAAAAAACCAAAAAAACACACACACACACACACACACAAAAAACCAAAAAACAAAACCACAACAAAGAAAAACAAACAACAAAACCAAACCAAACATTTCGTCTCCGTTGTACTCCTTTCTTCATATTACAAAAGCATGTGCTTCTTGTTCCTCAGATTTTTGGAACAATTTCTTGATTGTGCTCCACTTGCCTTTTGAGTTGGTACTAAAAGAACATGTAGAGAATGCAAATATGTTTGAGATGGTATTCACATGGTAAGAACCAGGAACTGAAATGTGCTTGGTAGCATTCTGAAAATGTGTGTATTCACAGGTGATATTCAAAATCCAGAATAGATAGTTATTTACAGGTGTAATCCTGATCCAATGCTTGTTGAAAGACAGTTGCTCAAGTTTATCTTTCACATTTATGATGCTTAGTGTGTTTCCATTAATATCTAGTAATTTTTTATGCCAAATCAAGATGTAAATTATATTTTGTTGTGGGTTTATTTGTGTTTATTTTTTTTCCCTATGAAAGTCAGTAGAGGGAATGTGGGGGAAATGTCTCCTTTCAGGATTTCTGGTGCTGCTATAGTCCTTAATAAAGCTGTGCTAGTTAATCCCAGTGTTCCTGGAGCTGCTCGAGAGAACTGCCCTGTATCTTTCTCTTTTCTTAAGAACATTGTAACATTTTGGTTGTAGAAGTGGATTTTTTTTTTTTTTTTTCCCTCTCTGACTGCAATTTTAAGGCTTTGATACTGGTCAAAATCTACCTGTCTAATCATGGATAGATCCAGACACACATTCAGGGTTTAACATACTGCTCTTTCAGGAGTCTTAGAGTTTCCCTGTTGAAAGAAAAAATGAGAAGCTTAAAACCAACTCAGTGACAGGTCTGTCTGTGTGTCAGGGAGCTCCTGGACCTTCACAGATTGTCTTGCAATTTCATGATACCACCATGTTTAAGTGAGTGGATGTTTTCTGTGTGATTGTACAGCTAATTTGGAGGTTCACAGAAGATTGTTTGTGTTCTGTGCTTCCTGTAAAATTTGCCACAGCTGCCATACACGTTTTTGGTTAATGTCAAAAGTTTCTGAAAATACTGGTGTAATCACATTTTTTATCACTTATCTCCAGTCTAGGATTTTAGTTAATTTGTTTTAGTCCTCTGTTACTTTTCCGTAAATAAACACTTCTATTTCATGGCATATGAGTAACTCACCTTGGTAACTTGTGTATATCAGGCTCAGTGACAATATGACATTGTACATAGCCAGTCTTGGTGGTGGCTTCTGTACTATTGTTTTCCAAATAAGTGGACTTCCCCATTTCCTGGGGCAGTACCCTCTGCAGGGAGGCAGAGTTAAATTTCATCATGTGGTAGAATTTTCCTGATACTGGATATGTCAATCCTTGGAACATACGCTTTAAATATGATTGTATTTCTTCAGCTTGAATCCACAATTCCATCCTTAATCTTTTTCTAGATTCATTAAGTTTCTTCTGGGTGATAGTTTCCCTTGGAGTGGTTTTTGAACTGTGACAAGAAGGAGCTTATTCCACTGTAACTGCTATTGCTTTAAGTTGAAAAAGTACTACCTAAAATATAACTCTCTAAAGAAACATAAAAGAATACATAGGAATTTGTAACAAAGTAGCAAATGGGTTGTTTGTGTACTTGAGCATGGAAAATGATGTAATTCAATAAATGGGAGCTACTTTAATTTAAAACCAAAAATAACTAAAAATGTCCCTAGATGTCAGGTCACATGCCTTAGGAAAGTAACACACAACCATATAATCATTTTCCCTTTGGCTACAACTTTAAACTTTATCTGGATCATTACATTATAAAGAATTGATTAATATTTCTTAAAATAAGTCATGTGGGTTTCTCAATAACTAAGGGATAAAACTGTTAATGCTTCAGTAGTCTGGTGGGTGGCATTACAGCCTATGTGCCTTATAGTTTTCCGTATCTTTGAAGGGAAAATGGTTAATAAGTATTAAGTTGTGTTTATTATATACACTTTTTCTGATACAACTTCCTAAGCTATGATAGAAAGCCCAGGTATACCAGGCTATATTGAGTACTCTGTATACTCAGTTTAGAATGTAGCAATATGTGTGGATTCTGAAGAAAATACGTATTTTGCTCTAAGGTTAAAGTACCAGCTGAGGGAAGAATAGATAGGATTATGAAATTATTTGAGGTAGGTTGTGGGAAATAGTGTTATTGAATGGACAAGTAATACTAATGCAACTAAGGCTTTTGTTTTGCTTGTAAGGTTTTTTTTTGTTTTGTTTTATTGATTGATTTACTTAAACCCTGATCATTTATTATTGCTGTAAATTATAAAATTTCAGCAGTATCAGTCTGAATTTTCCTCCTTGTTTAAGAGAAGCAAGTTATGATTCATTGGAATCATTTTGGTTTAGTTGTAGGTTAGTAATCTTTTTCACAGAATCGCAGGATATTTATGGTTGGAAAGGACCTCCTAGAGCATTAAGTCCAACCATACCTAAAAAAACCCAACCTAAACACGTGAATACCTAAATACCCTGATCAAACATGACGTCAAAACCACAAAATAACCCCCAGATGCCTGCCACTAGACCATGTCCTGAAGCACCAGGACTACCTGTTTCTTAAATACCTCCAGGGATGGTGACTCAATCACTTCCCTGTGAAGGCTTGCATAAATTTTAAAAAGTTTCATCAAACTGAAGAAAAGGTAAAGACTATAGAAGTGGCTTTTCCATTTCTTAGAATTAAAATATAAATAAATAAATAAATAAATAAGCAAGCTAACATTTTTATGTTGGGACTCTTGAATCCTTAATGGATGTTGTGTAATTATTGTTTTCAAAACACCTTGCAACACAAGATGGAGACTCACATACTTCCTTGTATTTATTATTAAAAACATCTTATAACTGACAACAGAAATTGGCTGTTGATAACACCCAAACTATAGACATTTGCTACTTTAGCAACGAATCCTATCTCTTACATTAACAAAGCTTGGGTTATGCAGTTGTTTTATTAGTTGAAATGGTGTGATATTTCTACAGACGCTCTACAGGAAGCTAGCACCAATTAGTTTTGAAAAGTTATATTTAATCTCTTACAGTACTTCACAGATTGCCATAAACCTTTTATGAAGTAAATATATAGTTTTTCTTTATAAAGCAAGACAATGGGAGGTGTTACCTTGTCAGGCTCCAGTACACTTAATTTGATAAAGAGATACTTCTATGGTACAAATGTCACCTTTAAAAAGATTGCGTAGATTCAATTTTTTTTAATTTATCTGGTGGTCTTCTTGTGGATGATGTATTGTCTGTATTCCAGAATATTTCTGGCAGAACAGTCTAGCTATAATCTTACAAGAGTGGAAAAGTAGGTGTTGGAAAACAATACTGATAACATTCCTTAGTTTTAAGTATTACAAGCTCTTAATTGATAAAGTGATTTTATATCTGTTTGTTATTAGAGATTGTCTTTTAAACTTATAGCCACCCAGTTGTTCCTCTCCTTTTCATCAGACTGAAGGAAGGCAGAATGGCATACCTTCTTCTAGGCCAATTCACTGAATACAGTTTTGTCATTGCTGTGTTGGATTGAAGGTGCTAAATGAAGGGAACACTCTGAGGCACTCATCTATTTGTAAATCACAAGTTTATGATGATGTTTTTAGAAATAATTGTGAGAGGCTTGCACTAAGTCTATACTGCTTTGCGGGGTGGGTTCAGACATAAATCAAGAAATATATAGATTTGTTAGTGGAAGATTTTTTCTGTTTTGAGTGATGAGTACCTTTAATAAGCAGTTATAACCTTGCTTTGATTAGATTTCTGTAGCAAAAACTCGATGATAATATCACAATGTTCTGTTCCAAGTTTTCCTCTTTCTTTTCCTGCAAGAAAGCCTACTCCGTGCCTCAGAGGTATCCTGTAGAATCTGTGTGTGTTAGAATTTCAGTATGTATTTTGTGTAGCAGGCTGAAGCAGAGCTGAAGCAAAAGGATATCTTCAACAGGTACACCAGGCAATTTCTTTGTTAATCAAATCAGAATGCTCTAGTAGTGGTGAGGTGTAGGGTAAGTGGGATTCTCCACGATATTCCCTCCAGCACTTAAAGGAAGGAGGGAAGAATCCTCTCCTTAAGTAATTCTTAAAGTAGGGAGAGTAGTGGTTGTCCCTTCTCCTCTCCATTTCACTGAAATGTTTTTTATGTGTATAGTTGCCTTTCCTTCTCTTCTCCCTTTCTTATAAACCTTATTTTAAAATACAGAAAACAAAAGTCCCAGTAAAATCTGAAGTTATAATTACTCTATGGTCAAGCCCATAGGTTTTTTTTGCAACAATTAAGAATTTCCTGGGTTCTGTCTGTAATGAATGAACCCTTGGTTTCCCCTCAAGTTGAGCATTTAAGTTGGGAGATCATTCTGTTATATATCCCAGCTGCTCTCTTCAGTTAAGAGGAGTAAGTATTCATAGCCATGGCCTAAGGAGAGTTGTTTAAGAGATAGGATCTGGTTTCCTTCAGTGTTTGTTTTCAAGGATTATCATTTGGTCAGAGTAGATGCCCAGCTGTTTCACAGGTCCTAAATTTTCCATTCATTATCAACTTGACACCTATGGAAGATAGGCGAGATTTGAGTTTCCATCAGTTCTTTCCCACGGGCATGGGAACTAATTTTAGAACACTTGGTAGATAAACAGTTAAACTGATTATTTCAGAACATTTTATGTCATATGCCAGTATTCTCTGCTTTTAGTTCATGCAATTTTGTAATTGCTAGAGATGGCAATG
Organism: Megaceryle torquata; assembly: GCA_024611175.1. NCBI lineage: Eukaryota > Metazoa > Chordata > Aves > Coraciiformes > Cerylidae > Megaceryle > Megaceryle torquata. The sequence continues at coordinate 88,354 of JANIJG010011792.1, read as the reverse complement.
GTTGAAGGCAATGTTTGAAGGCAATGGCATACTAAGACACTAGATAGTATTACAGTAGTTCTTTTGCTTGTAGGCATTTCAGTTTGGACAATTTTACCTACAAATAAAATATGTTTATGCTAAAAGTTCCATTAGGAATAGCACTAAAAGAAAGCTGATGTTTTTTGGTTTTTTTTTTTTTTTGTTTTTTTTTTTTTTTTTTTTTTTTTTTTTTTTTTTTTTTTTGTTGTTTTTTTTTTTTTTTTTTCCTGAATTAATTTTCTCTTAGTTATCTACATGGTGGCTTCTAAAACTGATCTAGCTGCTTACTGTCCTCATCTGCTTGTACCTATTCTTTCTGAAAAATCTCAGTCTGTGTGTTTTGTTAATTGTTTCCTTATTCCAAACTTTACATGACAATGTTCACATAAGTGAGAGTGATGTGCAGTAGTTAAGCCAGCAGTAGAACAGAAAGCCAAGAAATAGAACCTGGAACTTTTAACTTCTTTTTTTGTCAAACACAATTATGTATGAGTTTGGGTTTCAGAAATACTATTTATTGTTCAGTCCATTAGTTGGTTCCTCTTGAAACAATCAAATTCAGCTGAAGTAGCTGCTTTTCAGTTGCAGCTTCTAAATTTTGATTACTTAGCTATGTGGCATCCTCATCAGTTGAAAATCATGTCTTGGTTCAAAACTAATGCAACTCAAAAGTTTCATTTGCTGAAAGGGTAAGTACAAGACAGCAAGGGAGGGCTTGGTTCTCGTGTTTGTGCTAAGCCTTAAAAACTGGCCACTAGGTCATCTGATTTATGTCTCAATAGCTTTGGACTTGCACAGCACTCATTCTTTATTATGTCTTCAAAGTGACTCAGCCCAGGCAGATTTCCATCCCCTTTTCCACCCCACTCCCCTGGCTTAGTCATATGCAATTTAGCAGTATTAGAGAAGCTATTTCTTGGCTCTATCTACAGATAGTTTTGATTGTCAGAAGACAAAAAGCCTTCATTCATGTATAGCTTGTGACTTGAGGACTTCTGAACAGAACAGAAAGTCAGTCTGTTCCTTTCCTTTTAAAAAAGTCAGTGTGGTAAAAATAGTGTCTGGATTTAATAAAGAAAAATGAAATTACATTTTTTGCTCCTCTGTTAGCATAAAAATCAGCTCGAACCTGTTTCTTTCACTGTTTATAATGTTCATCTCTGCACTGTTTTCCCTTTCTGGTTTTCTTGCTTTTTGAGTTCCTTTCTTGATGTTTATTTGCAAGTATAGCTATAAAATTATCAAACTGAAAAACAAACCAACTGAAATACTAAGTAGATGCATGTTACACCTTGGAATTACATAAACACATTATAAACAAAGAATTTCCAACACTTCCCTTCAGTATCACAGTTTAAGGTGCTCATATGTTACATATCTGTGGTCTTTTGGCAGCAGGATTGGCTGCTGCATGGGAGTTTGAGTTTAGTACTAACCTCATATCTGTCTTCCCATCACTTCAGAAGTTATGAAACTCTCTTGTTTCTTTCCATGACTGCCATGAAGTGAGATATTAAAATATTTTAGAAGCAAGGAGATTGAATTAATAATGCTACATGATTGGAAATAAATAATAAAACAGATACCTTGATTTCTCTATCTGCATGTTTTGTGTGTATAGATTATTGGGGATTTACTCTACACAGATATAAAAGATGATTGATCCTTGCTTCATTCACTTGATTCATACTGCATTGCTTTCAGAAAAAGTAATCACAATACAGATGGTGGAATCTATATCAACAAATTTTAGAACATTTAAATGGTCAAAAGTCTCATTGTTTCTTAATTAAGAAAGCAATTTTAAATCACACTTTTTTTCTGTAAGTGGGGGTTTAAAAATATACGGGAAAAAAAAAAAGTGAATTTACAAAATAAAACAGAATAAGAGCAACATAAGGGAAAGATCTCCAACTGGTCAAATGATGAGCAGAAATGCTTTTTAAAATTTTCTGTGAATTGTACTGGGCTTATATTCTTGTTGGGCTTATTGTATTCCTGTTACTGAATAATGATGAAACAAACATTACCATCAATTCAAATCAGGCCAAGATGTTCCGTTAGTATTTATCTTCTGAATTTGCTTAGCAAAAACATTTGCATGTCACAAAGACAGTCAATTAGTTACTAATGAAGATATTACACAGATGAACACATTTAAATTATCATCCTCTTTAAATTTGCCTATCTGATTTCTGGCTTGCTCAAGTAAGGTTTTAATGCTCAATCCTTGGGAAGTTATGGAAGACTTTAAAATGTGCTACTGTTATATCAGTGGGTATCCTATCCCACTCGTCCATGCTGAAATCTGAAGCTGCCTGTGCTGTAGTCAGTCTGGAATTAAAGTAATGGACAAGTCCTGCTAAAATACTAAGGCATTACGGAAGGAAAATGTTACTAGTAAACTTTCTTTATAAAAAAAACAAAACAACGACCTGCATCTCAGAATGTTGTAGGAAAGGATCAAGTTTTACATTCCTATAGTTAGTGGTTTACAAAGGAAAGAGCATCAAGATCACTTAGGCTGACCTAAAATGAAGAAAGGATTGTTAAGGAAATCTTTGGATGAAGGATATTGCAGTAGATTTTTTTTAAAATAACATATCAGAATTTTCCATATTTTACATGAAAGCTGTTTTTAATTGCTTTCCACAAAATACCTGAGTATTAAAGAGTCAGTGAAATAAGCAGTAGCTATGGTTCTTTCTTTTGTACCACTCATCAGCTCTAAAATAATTATTGTATATATTTCTTTTCTAAAGACGCTAGGTAGGAATTCTCCAGATATTGGTGTTGTAAAAGCTTTTGTAGAACAAAGACAAAAGAGAAATGGGAAAGCATGCTAGAAATAGCAGTCTGCAAAAAGATTTTGGGATCTCAGTGGGCAAAGAGCTGAAAAAGGCCTTCCAATCTGGTCTTGTGGTTAAAAGTTCCATCTTTTTCATAATTGCAGAAGTAAGAGTAGAGAGTTGGATCTCTTATTACATGGAGCACTTGACTTATGTTAGCGTATTGCATTATGTTTTGTTACCTCAGTGTTTTCCAGCCCAATTCTGAAAACATTCTATGTATAGCAAAAAGCCACAATGGCCTTTTCTATCAATGGTGCTAAGTCATGGGAAGGAACTGTGTCTGGAAGCTCAATCTAGGTAAGTTTACCTACAGCAAGTAATAGGGGAACAAGTAGTTTATCCTCTAATACGACTTGACTTCCCTTCTGGAAGACACACATCTGAAAAAGACTTCCACTGAAAAAGAACTTCTAGGCTGTGAATGGCCTGTCACCTGCAGGATCGTTTGTTGCTTCTTTGAAGTTTCATTTTTCCTTTGAAATCTGAAGACCTACCTACAAGTTATATTCAGGATGTAACACTGCTGTGTTTTAATATGTTCAGAAAATAAAATGTCAGTGAATTCTCACAATATTTTTCAGATACTGTATTGCTTGTTTTTATCCTACCTTGCTTAGAAACTTAGAAGGATCTAACTGGCATGCAAGTTCTGCATTTTAGACCCACTGTGTATTGTCTATTTCTTTTCAGCTTAAACCATTTACTGTACTTCAGGCTGCAGATCTGTGGAACTGGAATAGAAAAGGGTTCCCCCCCTGCCAATAACATTCTTTAAAAAATACAGCCTCATGGATTGTTCTTTTTTTTTTTTTTTTTTTTTTAACCACCTAAAACTGCAGCTTTTTGCTGAATGAGGTACATCAGAATAAGATCAAGAAGTGAAAACGGTATCAGAAACCAAACATTTTAAAGTGTGCTGGGAATTGATATGGCTCTTCATTCATATATCTGTTTCAAGGCTTATCATCTGCATAGTGAAGAAATGTGGCATCACTTAGACTGACATGGAGAACAAATAGGAGTGTGTAAGTGCATTCCATGAATGGTGGAAATGGCAGTAGGTTGTCATGAGGAAACCAGGCAGTTTCTTGATATTATGATGAAGCAAGTTGAATGATGTGATCTTTTTAAGAAAAACCAAAATGCCTAAGCAACTTCACAATTTAGCAGAAAATAATGCTCACTATGAAATAAATATTTTAAAGTTTCTTTAGAGAAGCCCCATTGAAAGGGGGTGGGAGGAGTTTGTACTTGCACATTTGCCAAGTAATTTTCCCTCGTTTGAGAACACCTTATAGTGATTTGAGAAAAGGACAAAATACAGAAACTTGAAGTGGAATTGGTATATTTTCTGTCTTGGTACTTGTATTTTGTAGATGCTTTTGGAAAAAGCATTTGGGTAAGCAAATGATTGTTTTCTCACACTAAATGTTTGATGGTGGCTGTACTGTTAATGAATAAAACAGTTTCATGGTTGCAGCTGTGATGGTTTAGATATACATGATTTAAGGCTTAGGAAAAAATAATCTTTTGGTTTGTGTAGTTGGGAACCATACTATATAGCATATAGGTACACATTTCTTAATCTCTGAAGACAATTCATGTATTTTTTTTTTTCCCTAAATGAATTGGTTCAACAAATAAGCAATAGTATTTCTCTGAATATATCTTCAGCTTTTACAATGACCTTCTAAAAAAATAAGAAAATGGATAGGTTTACTATCATGAAATTTAATGGCACGGGGGACTGCACTGCCAAAAATTGGTGGTCAACAGAGACTGACATGCTTCAGAAATGGGATGGGAGCATGGTGACATACTGACATCAAATATGGGAAGGTGAGTGTAAAATAACATTGACATCAGTGTAAGCTGCATAAGACAAAAATTTCAAAGGACCAACTGTGATGTCATCTTGTGCACAGGTAGCTCCACTGGAATGAATCTAAGATTTGTGGGAAAACTACAACAGATAATGTCATTTGAAGTTTGCTTGGCCTTAAAGTATTTTGCATTAGAAATTGTGTGCTGCATTAATTTCAAAAGCAGAACAAGAATGGGGATTGGTCAATTTCAATTTACAATTATTTTTAAATTTACAGAGTATTTTTATTTCCCAGTAAGAGTTTTAAAAAACCTGAAAACACTTAAGTATAGTACATCCATGCAAGACAATATTTTTTTGCTTCATATAGTGTGTGTTTTTGTGAAAAATGATATTTTGAGCCTACCTGATATATGTATTTAAATAGTAAATATTTTTATAAGTCTTTAAAACTTGTGTAAAACACTTTTTTTTTTTTTTTTTTTCCTGAAGTAGACTGTATTCATGTGCAAGTCAGAGGTGCATGTGAGAAAAGAAGGACATAAAGCAGGATACTTCTTGTTGAGATACATACATTACTGAGATAAACTGGCATCAGGTCATCAGCTTTCCTCTGGGGATGACAGAGAGAGGGACTGGGTTAAGTTGGGCAGTACATCTGTTCATTAAAGCAGAACAGCTGTAGTTTGACATTTTGGTGCTCTAAAACTGGGATTGGCTAAAGTTCATTTTGGATTCTTTTGGGTTTTGTGCTTTCAGAGTTCTGCGTCCTCTTTGGCCTGAAATCATTGGTGCATTTACAGTATAAAGCTGAGGAAAAAGTTGCCTTTAACAAATGTAGTCTTCATGTAATGTTTAAAACAAACAGGCAGTGTACTGCTATGGCAACCAGACAATAAACAAGTGAAAAAAAATACAATCGCTCTTAAATTCACTGTATGTGAGCAGTTAGTTCATTTAACACGATTATCTTCTGCAGGCTATGATCACTCTTTTCTTGCAGTTCTAAATATTTGTATAAGATGTCTAATATTTCTCAATCTGTCTTTTATTCATACTAGTTTATATTTCAATAAGCGTAACAGTGTGTGAAGATTTAAGAAGATTGCATAATTAAGGAAAAATAGAGCATGAGGGTGCTTCTGATTATCTTAGAAACCTAACAGAAAATGTTTTCTTGTTTCAATTTTGTTTTGTGTTTGTTTTCCCATCCAGACTTCAAGTTCATGAACAAATAAACAAAAGAAGATAAGTTTGGTCTTTAATCTATGAATATATGCATTAAAAATATTTATTGCAGTTGATGAGGAGCCTGAGCTGGCAGGCGGAGAGGTAAATGCCTGGTCCAAGTCAGGGTGGTTCCCGTTGGTTACTCACCCACTGGACAATAGCAGTGGAAAAGCTTGCAGCACTGTTCTCTTCACCAAGTTCCTGAGTTATGAAGGACTTCTGTTTAGCTCTGATTACAGTCCATCAACTACTGAATGTCTGCTCTTTCCATGCTTTTACTGTATATAATTTAAGTTGTTTTTTGAAATGCCTTTTAGAACTTGTATTTGTAGATTGAAGTAATTGTAATGTTCTTATGTGAACTACTTTGGAAAGAACCTGTGCTAATCTTTAATAAGAATTTCTTCAATATTTATAACTTTGCTAGCAAATCTATACACAGTCCAGATGCTGTATTCATCCATCCCTTCAGGTCTATAATCAGGCTATATCCATTAACCTGAATGAATCTCATTCCTGCTGTTCTGGGTAATGAAGAGGAAAACATTATATACTCCCTGGGTCCTATCTACAGCAGCTATATTATTTATAAAGGAGAATACAGCAATGCCTATGACAGCTGTATACTGTAGATGGTCAGATGCTAATGTTTCTCAATATAATGGTAGCCAGATATGGTGTGTGCTGTGTTACCTCTTCAGACTCTCACTGAAAACATCAAATTAATTTAGAAGTATCTAGACAGGGAGTAATTATAAAGTAATTGTGAGTCCCATACCTAGGCTATTTTCTGCCTCCTGACTTGTGTGACAGCAGAAGGTGCACAATCTTTTGATCTGCTTAAATTTAAATTTTGAACTATTTAAATTTAAAAATTTAAGTATTTAAATTTAGATATTTGGAGATTTGTATTCTTAATGTAGTCCTTAAATATTGATCCAGACTGGAGTTGCTTTAAGGCCTTTTCTTCTATTTCTGTTGCAGGCTAGGAGTCTTAATGAATAAAAGTTTCAGTTTTTCTTAGAAAGAAGTTTCTTTCAACTTTGTTACTAAGGCTCATAGAAACTTAAATTTTATTTCTTTCTTGGCTTGGCTGAAGAACCACAGAGGGACTAGTGTTCTGAGCATCCGTGTGGATGAAATGTAGTGTAACTCCTCCTCAAATCTGACTGCTGGAAATAAAAGATCCACTATAAACCAATTGCTAGTTCTGAATGAAAAATGGAAGTATCATGTATTTATATCAAGAGACAGCACACCCTACTAAGGGCACAAATTTTGTAAGCAGAAACATCAACATGATGTTTGTATATAGTTTAATGTGAAAAATACCTATCCTCTGAGTTCACTTCAGTTATGTAGGTTAAGATCATGTCTTTCATTCAGAGTAGCTGCAGAGTAATGCTCATTGAAGATTTGTCTACACTTGAGCTACTCTGGTGATGAGCTGCTTAGTTCAGTGAGGGTGACTGGGTTGTGCAAAGCACTTAACTACACTCCTACTTATTTCTGTGAAGTACTGTAAAGCTGAGGAACAAACCTGTGTTTACTGGAAACAATATGAATTACCTTTCAATGCATCTTGGAGAAATCTGTCACGTGTGTGACGGGTTAGAGAGAAATCTGCAATGGATAGTGGCCCTTGAGTGGAGTGATCTGATAACTTCTGTGGAAAATGGTTTTACTAGCTTATAAGCTATTCTCATTCATCCTTCAACATAAACTCTTTGACAGGAGGGACAACCCAACTTCAAAAGAAAGTCTGATAAATTTGAGTTGATTTTTTTTTTTTTCCCACATGTACCTAGAACTTCAGGTCAGCAATTATTTTATAACTCAGCCTTGGAGGGAGAACAATCTCAGTAGCTGTAAGCAAATGGGAAGATGAGCATTGAAGAATAAGATAATGGATGACTGCTGATTATTTAGGAGTCTGGATTTAAATAGGCCAGGACATTTTCTGCAACTTTACTGGCAGAAGGTATTTTCTGAGAAGAGTGTTTCTGCCTTGTCAGGGAGGAGTCACCTACTGGGAGTGACAGAAAAACCTGGGGAAAATATCTCAGCTGCATCATAAAAGTTTCTCTAAAAATCCAGTGATTCACTGGAGCTGCCTGATGTCCTGAGTCACTGCACTGGGTGGTGTACATAGCATGCAGTAATATGAGCCAGTTCCATAAAAGGGCATACATTAGTTAATGGCTATTGAAGAGAAAGCCATTAATAACTCTTTCTTTTCATTCAGCCCTCCTAGATGCAAAGAATAATGCAATCTGAGCATAAATATTAATGAAAAAAATAGTTTAACTGATGTTATTTACAAATTGGATTATATATGCCAACTGCTACCTTTTTGTGATGCTTCCCAGGAAACTGAAATGCAAAGTCAGTAGACTTAGGACCAGCTTTTTGGTGTTGATCTCTCTATTATTAGACATGAAAAATAAATTCATACTATTACAAAGACTATGGGGATGATACTAACTTTGTTGGGGTTGTACAGGGTTCTTAATGTGGAAAACTGGTGTAGAAATAAATGCTACAAAGAAGGAAACGTGTAAAAGAATAATAATTATGATAGGGCTTAGCTTCCTTGACATAGTAGTCTAGTTCCCTTATCTGTTGATTGAAGTATAATTTTAAATTATGCTTCATATTTTTTCCTGTGGAATTTGTGTGTATTACTCTGGCATTAAGACCCCTCGTTTTAGATCATGTCTTAAAAAAAGAATTATTGGTATTACAAATATCTAATCTAAACAATAATAACTATGCTTTGAAGGAGATGCTGGCATACTTTTACTGATTTTTTTTTTTATTTGTTTGTGT
>JANIJG010011790.1:0-24683 GCA_024611175.1 Megaceryle torquata | reverse complement strand
GGTCAAGAGAGGTTCTCCTGCCCCTCTACTCTGCCCTGGTAAGGCCGCATCTGGAGTACTGTGTCCAGTTCTGGGCCTCCAAGTTCAAGAGGGACATAGAATTGCTTGAGAGAGTCCAGTGCAGAGCCACAAAGATGATTAAGGGAGTGGAACATCTCTCTCATGAGGAAAGACTGAGGAAGCTGGGGCTTTTTAGCCTGGAGAAAAGAAGACTGAGGGGTGATTTAATCAATATTTATAAATATATAAAGGGCAAGTGCTTGGAGGATGGAGCCAGGCTCTTCTCTGTGATGCCCGATGTTAGGACAAGGGGTAATGGGTGTAAGCTGAGGCATAGGAAGTTACACAAACATAAGGAGATATTTTTTCACTGTGAGGGTGACAGACACTGGAACAGGCTGCTCAGGGGGGGTTGTGGAGTCTCCCTCTCTGGAGATATTCAAAACCCACCTGGATGTGTTCCTGTGTGATCTGGTCTAGGTGATCCTGGTCTGGCAAGGGGGGTGGACTGGATGATCTTTCGAGGTCCCTTCCAGCCCTTGACATTCTGTGATTAGCAGAATTAAATCATTTTACTTTCCAAAGAAGGAAACAAAATAAAGCAGTGATGCTTATATTTAAAGCATTGATATACACAATACATTTGTTAACTCAATAAAATGAGATCCTTCTGCAAGTCCAAGGGATGAGTCCATTATCTAAAAGGTGACCGAAGTCTGTCACACAGAAATAGCTCTTTGAAGACATGCTTCTCCCTGTGTAAAATATCCAGGTTGAGCCTCTCACCTTGGACATCAGTCATGTCTGAAAAACCCTTTTTGGGAGCTTGACAGATACTCAGATGGTTGCTCTGCGCTGTAACAGCCAGCTTATCAACAGTAATCAAACAACTACCTTAAACACTAGGTAAGGTGTTGCTCCTGTGAAATACCCAGAATAGAGTAAGTATTACTCCCAAACTGAAACTACTCTGTAGGAAAAAGATCTTACTATTACTTTTCTGTTTGCATAGTATACACTGCAGTGAACCACAGGTTCCAGAGGTTAACACCACCACAAAGTTATAAAACAATTCAACTAATAGCTTTGGTACTAAATTCTCTGCATCAAAATGGATGAGTAGCTCAATTTAGTGGACAACTATTTTCTCTAGACCCATTTGAGTGTCAGGAAGTATCTTGAAACAGTATTTGTCTGAGCAGTTCTGACTGCTGTAGCTTCCTCCTTTTTGTATGTAGCCTAAAAAAGCTGAAGCACTCATATCAGCCATTTAACATTATTTCAATGTTAAAAATTAAAGCAGAAAAGCCTTAATAAAACAATATTCTACTGGAAAAAGTTAAAGGCAAAATTAAAAAACAGTAGTTAAAGGTATTCTACACAGAGGCCACAACTTGACTCCTGTGATCTAAAATATTCTTTCCAAGTTCAACTCATGCTCTCCCAAATCAAACAAGACAAACCACAGAAGCCTGCCCTCACTGCAGCTTCTGGGAAGATGAAAGATGAAGCTGCTCCTTGTGGTCCCAGCCAAGTAACACGGTACACAGTTACCACCCACCCAGCACTTGATACTTACTCCCGTATTTAAAGGGGAACCACTGTACTGAGAAATGAATCTTTTTCGGTAAATTCTGTAATTGTTGCTTATTCCTATTTACTTTAATGGTCACTGTAGTGTTTTACGTTAAGAAGACCATACTAGTTTAAAATAGAGATATTTGGAAAGGAATTGCTCCAGAGGTTCTAAACTAAACATGGCTTGCATCCCACAGCTTAAAATTAGCTTTTGTGTTTGTTTTTAGATATTCCTAGTAACAAACTCAATCTGATTGCTCTCTTTTGGTTGACTTTATTGTACCTAGCAATCTAGGAGGCCAAGAATAGAAATTTCATTTAAAATATGGCTATTAATGTGTCCATTACATGGGTAAGCTGTGTCACAGGCCTGTAATTGTCTGGATTTTTTTTTTTTTTTTTTTTTTGGTCAAAGGGCAGTAAGTGCTTGGCTAGGAGTTAAGGAACTGAACCCTGGAATGTCTTTGAATTCCTATCCTATATTTAGTGAAAAGAACCCCCCAAAGAACAAATGTTTAACTACCAAAGGTATCCCCCTTTTTTTTTTTTCCTGAAATCCTTGGTTAACCTACATTGTCTAGTAATACAGTATTTTGCCCTAGTAAATTGGCAATGGCAGCCCTTTAGTTTCTTTCCAGCAGGAAACTAATGGAATAGATTCAAGAGCAAAGCAGAGCTACTTAAAAAGCAAACAAAAGGAAGGAGCACAGTAGCTGGCTGCTGCTTCTCCAAAGGAGTTAGAAGAAGCCATTTGTTTAAACACTGGAGACGATGCACATGCACTCAAGGGCAGTGCATCTACTTTACACCAGTCAGCACAAATGGGAGCAAAAGCACCGCAACTTTAACAAAGGTGCTTGATGGACTCCAGAACACACTTCAGTGAGAAAGTCTAGAGCAGTGTAGGAAAGACCCTATAATGTAACAGAAGATGGCAAATTCAGGATTTCTTTCATCCATACCACTGTTCTAAATGGAAAATAAGGAGGTTTTACACCACAGTTACTGCACCACCTATAAGCCAAGACAGTTACATCAGCTTTAAGCCCCTGAAGTAATGTAGATGAGTCAGTGGGGAGTTTAGGAATATGACTGACAAAGCAACCAGGTCAGTAACTACCAGCACATTTGTAATCTGTCTATACTTTAAAAGAACAAAATACCAAAACCCCACTAATGAAGGTCTACAAAAGAGTGAAAATAAGAAGGACCTGCAGACTAGGAAACATCCAAATATAAGATTTTTAAAAGCATATAAAGCATAAGGTGACCACATGGGTCTTCTATATGGTTGTTAGCATATAAATAAAAGTAACATTTTTTTATCAGGCATTTTTACAAGTGACAAAAATATTAATCAGTAGACAAAAAAGTTAATCACAAAGCAATATAGTAAGGGATGAATCATGGTCACACAAAAATGGCACTAGAGAAAAGATTTCAGCTGCTGGGCAGAGACACCCCTTGCCCCAGATGCTGGTCAACAACACAGGCTCTGTGACAAACTGGGCTTAATTTCTTACCATAGATTTGAATCACCTAAATTGGGTTGAGAAGAATGCACTAGTACTTTCTGGTGACCCAAAATAACCAGGAGGCCTGGGTTTCTGCAATGCCAGTAGTGGTCAGAGACTTTGCAGATGAAAAAAAGCAGTCAAAGTGGTATGTAGTGCATAAGGCAATATAATTATCCTCTGTCACAGACAGTTTGTACTCTTCTATTGCCTTCTCTGCTAATACCCTAAACTAAATGTTTTCTTCTGGGGATACTAGCTTTATGTTTTGGTTAAAGAAAGCATAGTTAAAAAGTGGGTGTTGTACTTGGAACAACAAGTGGTGAGGTTTGAGAGGGCTCCAAGTTCCTGGAGAAGTCACTTCCACAGCCTCCAAGAAAACTACTTCACTTGTGCAGCTCAGCTTGTGCCTGTGACAGCCCAGCCACCAACCTGCTCCTCAAGACCTGAGCTCTATTTTTTATAGAAGTGGGAACCAGCATCTCAAAATTATGGCAGAGCTTATGACTATTTATTAACATGGCAAGCTGTAAATCAGCCTTTTACCATGGTGGCAAAGGAAAGGGATGAAGTTGACAGGTACCTTATCACTGCTTTTCAGCAGCCTCATTCTCACTAACAGTTTTTATCCTGCAGGATGGTTTCAAGCCAACCTGCAAATTTTATAGGAAAGTGAAACTGGATTAAGACATGCAGAAAGCAAGCCAGAATTAAAGCAAAAGGAAGGAAGAGCTTAATTTCTAGCTATTGGTGATTGGGGTAAGATTCAATAATACTGAGATGACAGCAAACACAAAGAGAACTATCAATCCCTGCTGGTATCAAAATACTAGCAGGAGACTGAAAAACTGATCAGAGATTAAAGTTAGAGACCCCACTCTAATGTTTCAATCTAGGAAGGGTCAAGAAAATTTCTCAAGTACTGCTGTAATGAATTTGTATAAGCTGCATTCAAAAGATAGAAAAAATAGAAGTACTGTTTGTGAAAGCTCAGGAAGTGACTTTGTTATGCAGCAACTAGACCCTTTTGCACAAGAGACGATTGCTAAAAGCACTGGTATGTAGTGGTTGCCTAATTTTTCTCTATGAAGGACAAAACACACAACAGCAGACAAGTGTCTTGACTTGTGCCTCCTTCCCTACTTTGTACATTGCCAGTACATTCCAGAACATGTAAGTACTGGAATCCTACTGCTTTTCCCTGTTGCTTTATGCATCTGCTGTAGTCTATGTCCTCTGCTCCCTAATCACTCACTAAACTGGAAAAAAAAAAACCAACAAAAAACCACAACAAACAAAGCTATCCCCAACCCATCTGACTCTTGCAATTCCACCAGTAGAAAAGCAGCCAGTTATACAGAACGTGGAACAAACTATTCAGAAACCAATTTCACATAAACATAATAACGTTCACAGATTTCAGTCCTACAAATTGCAAAAGAAGGGGAGGAAATAACTCCCACTCAGGTTCTGGGGTGTGGTACAACCCCAGAACATATTATTCAATCTGAACTTAGCAGAAACTTATTCTAGGTTAAAAAAAAAGCGCAAAATAACAACGACAAAGCAACCCAGCAACAAGAAACAAAACAAAAAACCTCCAGTATTTTAAATAAATCCTCAGAAATGCAACCTACAGCTATTTATTTCAATAGGATGCTAAGTTCCTTTGTGGTGATACATCCAGAGGACTAAGTAATAAAAAAGCTTGAAGACTGAGAAGCCCTTGCCTTGTTAGAACCACTCTACTTCTCTGAGAAAGCCACTGAACTGCACATATAAGTAACCCTGCAAACAAAGGAATGCAGATGGCTCTGGAGTGAGCCGACATAATTTACTTTTTAAATTTAAAATTTACTTTTTGAAATTACTAAGAAGTAATTTCCCACCTTCAAACTTTTCTTTGCTATTGTGGGAGTTTTTTTGACTACAGTCAATAAATATGTTTCACTTTACATCCTGTTTCATTAATTAAAAAAAACTGTATTAGCTATATTAAAAAAACTTCACTTTGTGGCTGTCAACAGAATCAGTTCATCACTTCTCCAGCACAGTTCTTCCTTGTCACAGGCTGAAAAAACACTATGCAACTTTTGTGGGCAGGTTATATTTACATCTTTACTAAATTTCATTTTGGCTATCAAAAGTTTTCTATGTTGTACTGAGACAAGCTGTACCTTTGGCTACTGCTATAAGACATAAAGTAATAATGTTAATTATGAATGTTACTAAAGCTAGATCATCCTGCCTGCATGCTTTGCATTAAATTATGGTACACTGACTTGATTCTAGAGGTCTCAGCTGCCATTAGGGTTCCAGACAGCTACTTAGAAAACAATTCTCTTTATTTGAAGCAAAGCCAAAATATTTTGATTGCTTCCTTCCACAATGAAATGAAATATTATAACTATTTTAAGGTTATAAACAATGAGACAGAAATAAACAAGTCCTTAAGAAAGCCCCACAAATTCAAGCCAACACTAAATCATTAGAGAAGAATTTTGACTCTTCCTGGCAAACTCCAACTTTCCCCATCTGCTCCCTTTTCTCCCTACTAATGAGCAGGATCAAGCTACATCTATGAAAGCATCTCAAAAAACCAAGATGCAAAAGATTTTCTCTACACGCCTAGGAAAGATCAGCGAGTTCTACCACTATGTTTACTATCACACAGACAGGAGTAGTAGGCTTTTGCCTGATAGATGACGAAAATCAGAGGGCAACACTCCTCTGTGTTAATAGATTGAGCTATGTACAGTATGCTGTTCTTCATTACAGGAATGATCATCCGTACACCACAAATATTTTCCAATACAGACCTCTGCCAGGACATGCTCCATTTTAGTAATCCTCCAGAGACATTTCAGAGAAATAGGGCTAGTGGGCAGCAGAAGATTCAAAAACTCAAGACACATTTCAACTATTACTGTGCACAATAGGTCAGAGCTGCTTTCACATTGATCAGTAATACAAGTCCACAAAAAGATCATAGAAGTCCAAAGTTCTTTCACATTTGCCAGAACAATGACACTAAACTGAGGTTTTTTACTTCAAGAAAAAAGAATGCCTAGGTCTGCATGCATTTCTGAAAGACTGGACAGAGGTCCTGAGGATACTTGATGTATGCTTTTCTACTTGAATCTCAGAAAATGGGATATGGTGCCTGGAGAGGTTTGCAGATCTTTAGAAATATCTCAGCAGAAAACTAACCAGAGAGGCAACGATAAGCTGCACTGCCAATAAGAACATGATGGAAAAAGGGTGAAATTCATGAAGGCTCCGGAGCTTATCTCAGGGAAGGAGGCCAGTGGACCCTGGCTTATTTTGTTTTGCACATGGAGATCAAGGAGAGATATGGCCACTCCCTAAATACACATGATGTACGGTATGTACATCACACAATGTGATACGAATTACTTAAGCTAAAAAGACATTATTGACCACAAGGACAGACATATAAAAATGCTATTATATTTATTATAGAAACTTTCTTCAAGTTTCTATGTATCAGAGATGCATTATATGTTTCTACTACAGCTTTCCAAAAGTAGGGGGAGCAGAAATACTGATCACATCTACAGTCCAAACCATGAAGGACCCAAGAAATCCTTTCCAATTCTGTATTTAAATCCTATTTTTAGTCAACCAGATAACATAGAAAGGAAGCAATGAAGCTGTAGGAATGTGGAAAACAATATCAGACATTTGGAATTTAAATTTAATCTCTTCCTTTTTTTCCCCCCATTTTATTTTTCTGCTTATAAAAAAAGGTGGGACAAAAAAATTTTTTTTACACTTAGTACTAAAAAAGTGAGCAGAAAAGCAGAAAGTACTTCTCTACAATAAAACACGTTACTCAAACTAAGCATACAGATTGTTGCATTGAAACCTCAATACCTCAATTCAAGCTACTAAGGGAATGACTATACTTTCTGCACAAGAGGTTTTTCCTCTGATCAGAAAGTCAAACAAGAACATCATAACACTAATACTTAAACCAAGAACATTAGTTTCAAATGTAAGGAAAAAAAAATCTGCTAGTCTGTAAGTATATGACTTCAATATTATTTCCAGAAGATGCATGTACGCAAAAGTGGCATTGTTATGGAAAATGGAAAGCTACCAACAGCAAATCACAAGCTCAGGCAAATGAAGAATCTAAAAATGTCACTATTTCTGCACAAAGCCATGTATGAGAGTAAGCATAATGCAGCAGTTCCAGCTCTAGTGATATTTACAGGATTTTTTTTTTTTTCCAAACCACAAAGAACTTGATAAACTTTAATTATTTGAACAGAATTTTACTGCCTTCTCGAAGACAAATATGTGCCTTTTTTTTTTAATTTGCCATAGAGTACATCTAGAACTGTAGCCATGTCAAAAAAGAAATCACTATCTCATTTCTGTATTTGGAGTACAGATTTACTGCTGTTTGAAAATTTAGTATTGTATGACATTAAGCTAAAGCCTCGTGAACCCTTTTTAGGCAGTACCATAAAACCGTGCTTTGAAGAGAGTTATTGAACTGCACCAAAACAAGTCTTCTTCTTTGTACCTTGGACTAGGAAGTTAACTAGAATGCAGATTCTGTTGTTTTTCTATATTTAATTGTTAAGGAACCAACCCTTTTCATTCTAGGTCTCCATAATTAAAAACAAACTTTGACAAATTCTCTCCTCTGTAGTAATTTGGGCTATGTGGTTTTGATTTTTATGAAGGAATGCAACAGCAGTTCCAAGGAATATAAAACCCATCTCCCAGGCACAGTTACACACACACAGAGAGAGCTCCTGTTGGCAGAACAGTCCTATGAAAGAGTGGCTGCATTGGAAACTGCATCTGTCTGTGTCCAGGCCAAGTGTTGTCAAGACAGTCAAGGCAAATGCCTACCACAACAATCTCTCCTTTGTCAGTAACAGGGATCCCATGAGAAAGCACCAATCAGTCTAGGAATTTGGCTTAAGGTAGTGTTGGACAAGCCTGAAAGACAAAAGTAAGGGTCAGACTTTATTTAGATCGACTATTTAAAACCGGAACTATCAGCTCCATCCTGCCAATGGCCACTTAAAGTTGTGTGGTGGCACAAGTGGTCTTAGTGAGGAAATACAAAATTCCCCTCTTAACTGTTTCCTATTCTCTGCACTTACTGTCTCAGTTGGTACTTAGCAGCTTGGGAAAATTGATACCATCACACAAGAGATTTTTATGGGGGGCTTTTTGTGTTTTTTGTTGCTTGTTTGTTTTTTGTGGGGTTTTTTTTTGTTTGTTTGGGGTTTTTTTTGTTTGGTTGGTTTTTTTTCTGCAATGGATTTACAAGCCTGGAGGGGGAAAAAAAAAATACACATTTTACTATCATCTCACATAGCTGCAGTCCACATGATCCAGAACTTCAGGAAAACACACTCTGAAGGATAACAGATTGTATCCAGCACTAGGCTCAGGGACTTGTTGTTCACTGTTGGTTTTGTACGTAACAACAACTTTCCATGCACTTAAAGAATTTCTTGAAACTGTACTAGGAAAACATATATACAAAACCACATGCAAAGCCCACCACTTTGAGCATAACCATTCCGTAGGCAGAGCATTTTAATAAAAGTGCTGAGATGCCAGGAAAGAAAAGGAATTCAGAACACAGCAATTGGCAGGAGTCCTACTTTAACTTCAAGCTATTTCCCATTTTCAGATTTATCCAGCAGTGTCATTTATGAGATGGAAATTATCAGCTCCATTCCTTTCTAATGAACACTCAGAAAGCCTATATCCTCAAACTAAGCATGTAGATTTTTAACAAAATCTGCCCATCATTACCAAATCCACAAAAAACACAGCTTTAAATTAATTTATAGACAAACACACAAGATTCTGGTCTTCCTTATTCATCTTAAGTTTTAAACAACATGTTAGTTAAAAATACTTGTAATTACTGAAACATGCATTAACCTTTAGAACTGCTAAATATAAGTATTTAATTCCTGCAATATTGTCTTCCTCCTGTCTCTGATTTCCATTTAGAAAGAAATGTGATATGGAAAAAATACCTACCATACTTTTAGAAAAAAAAAAAGAAAACCCTAACAATGAAAACCACTAGTTACAGGAATGGCCTGACAGCTCAGGCAGCCTTTACTCAAACAAGTTCATATATATATATATATATATATATATATGCACTGTAACATTTCAGACTGCTGATCAGTTACTCATCCAACAGTTATGTCACCAAAGGAGTTTCCCTCCTCCCTCCTTGCACATCCTCCTCACTTTAACCTTCCCCTTCTACTGCTGCTTTGCCACAAATCTTGCTTGAAAGTTAGGAAATCTGACCAAAAAAAATTGCGTTATGTCCCTCTTCCTAAAATGTCAAGAGAATGTAGGAAGAAAAAGGTGACCAAAAAAAAAAAAAATCTCATTTCCTTACAGTATATCTACTTGTAAAGTAACAAAACAGCTTCCCGCAGCTTAACATCAGAAGGTGAACACCACAAATTACTCCTTTACCAAATATGCTGAAAGCAAGACAAGTAACTTATACATGGCTAACAATACTGCCTGGGCATATGACCTGCCTTGAGCTGGACAGCTGAAAAGATCCACCAGTTTCTCTGATGGTGGGAAGGGCAATTTACTGGTTTGAAGAGCCGTTTACCTTCTTTCCATTTAGAACTTCAGCCAGTGGTTCTAGTTATGCCTCCCACTCTCTAAATGGGAGTAGGAGGAAGATAAAAAATAGAAAAGTAAAAGAAAGTTAGTACAAACTACCTACTTGTCAAGGCAGCTAAGATGCTTAGTCCCTTCTCATGCTGAGTATGGTTAGTGTTTAAGCTGCCTACAAACTCCTTTCCCACAGCTCTATCACAGATGTTTTCCAGATTTTCTGCCAGCCCTTCTTCCTTAGCACAAAGCTCATCCTGGCTAGTACTCTCAGCCATTGCATTGGCTTCATCCAACTCAGGCATCACCTGACCTCTTTCTTCCTCTTAAAATCTTGCCCTTGCCAGCATCTCACTCAGCACTTCACTAACCACTCCACCAGCAATGTCTTCCTGGGGCCCTCTTCTTTCTTTCAAAAGCAGGAGGAGTCCTGAGGAAACATGTCCCTTTTTATCAGCAGCAGTCATGTTATCTCCTATTTGATCCTGGGCAATCTCTTCCAGCCACAAAAAAAAAAATCAGTTATTTTCTCCACAGAGGAGCCTCACAGATTTACCTCCTATTCAAGCCCCTCTCTCCTTATTCAAACTGGAAATTTCATTCCTCCTCTGACATTTCCTGGGAGATACCCAGCTACCAGGTTAAGTTCTACACAGTCAGACAAACCTCTTATCTCCCCTCCCATGCAAGGCTTTCCCAAGAGGCTCTTCCTCAATTAGCCAGCATCCTGCCAGTCCCCCAGCCTTCAAGCTGATCTTTGTATTCAACAAGAACCTGTACATCAAAATCCTGTACAAAGAATGTGCATAATGTACATAAAATGCAGCCTTTTCCTTCTGATCTATCAGAAATAAAATGTTAAAGCACTTGAGATCTTCCTTCTTTTCTTGGGCTTCAACCAATAAAATTTGACTTTGGGAAGTATTTCTGAAGGGACATAAGCAATAGTCATCTATCCTGCGTGACATCTTGCAATTTAAACTCTCTTCTGCTATTTCAATTATGTCAAAAAAGCCCAACAAAAACAAAACCACGTGCACACACACCAAAAAAACCAAAACAAAACAAAACCACAAAACAACAAACAAAAACACACATAAAACCAAAACTCCTTCTCCATAATTTCAATACCTTTCTCAGCCTATTTTCTCTTGATCATTTTTTACCAGCGTTTAAGAGCCAGCTACCTACTTCTGATCAATGAGTGACACTGTCCTCCACCACCAACAGCGCACTCTCACAGAGATGGACCTGACAGATCAATCCATCTGACCAATTTTAGACATTTGTCTTTAGATGAGGCGAAGTCTGTCCTAAGATTATCTGAAGGAATTGAATTTACACAAATAACAAATGCAGTAAAAAAACCAAACACCAACATAAAAGCTGCTCACACCCCACCCTTTCCACATTAACACACTAACAGGAATTTTTCACCACTAATAATTCTTGTAACTTTTTCTATACCTCCTGCAGGTTTTCAAAAGGTCTTTTAAAAATGTGAAAATTAGGACCAAATACAGAATTTGACTATTACTGCCAGTAATGTTGTGCAAAGAGAAAAATGTGTCTTTCATAGATATGATTAACCAAGGATTAAATTAGCACTCTTTCCTCTCCTTGCAACAGTGTGTCAAGGTTTAGAGTCAAGGCCATCTGCCAGACCTAGAATAGATGTTCTCTGTTAACCCCTCTCCCTCTCCAAAGTGGAAGACACAGGTAATAAGGAAGAGAGACTTATGGATTAGATAAGAAAGCTAGAACAGTTTTAATGAAAATAATAATAAAATTGTATATATACAAAGCCAGGATTGAACCCAAGCCTGATGTCACCACCAGTGCTGTAGAACTGGCACTGGGGAAGACTCAGCAGTAGATGAGAACTGGATTCAGAAGCTGGATTCCAGAACTAGAATCAGGAACACAGGAGTCAAGATTTGAAGGCAGAATGGACAGAGTCTTTCCTGAGATGCCAGCCATTGAAGAAGAGAGCTTGATCCTCATGATCCCTCAGCTTTACACTGAATTACATATATGGGATGGAATCTCTCATTGGTCAGAGACACCTGTCCTGTCCCCAGGTGTGGCCTTTTACTTGCTGTAACCCCCAACATGGTACACAAGATCCATCAGTGACCGTGGTCTGCACACGAATCCTGGGTAGTAACTCTAAAGTCGAGCATTATCCCTGATAGAGAGAGACACTGCAAAAAAATACTGTTAACTTCAGAAAGTGCAGTTACTTAGAAACTTAACTGAAGTGTAAAAATCACGGAACAGAATTTTTCTAAGTCAAACCAGGACACTGCACTGGTAACTTAAAAGCTCTGTATTCAGCCTGATACCCAATACTTTTGCAGAGTTGCTGCTTTCCAGAATGCAGTCTGCCATGCTATAGATGTCTAGAAAACCTGTTAATGAGAACTCTGCATTCAGACACACCCTGTATATCAACCTTTACTTTTACTCATTAAAAAGAAAGAGATCATTCTTTGTGACTGCTCAATTATTAAAATCTGGGAAATACAGACTGGTAAAGACCATCATCAGCTTTTTTTGGGGGGGAGGGTGCTTCTGTCTTACAAAGGAAACTTAAGTGGTGTCTGGTCTAGGCCCAGTCCTGGAACATCTTTATTGCCAGCTTATTTCCCACAGATATCCACTTGTTTATGTGTCACAGTCAGCTGCTGCTCCATTCACCCAGAATGCTTTTGCTGATGTGCTGTAATGGTTTTCCCAACAAAAAAAGCTCTATTGTACAGAGCCACAAGCTGACAGGCAGAATTAGGAAACCTATGGCAGGTTCAGCACAGGACCAGCGGCAGATCCAGAAAAAAAAGGCTGTGGGATCTGCAATATGTGTGTGACAGCCCATGGTTCATCTGTTTTTTCTGTCAGCCAAGAGCAGCTAGGAGACATAAATGGCTGTGAAATTCATCTCCCTCCACTTCATCCTGTCAGAGACGATGATGCAGCTCACAGCCAACCAGCCACAGGGCCCAAGGACAAAAGGACAAGCTAAAAGACACAGGAAAAAGGATGAAGTTGGACAAACTATATGCACGAGAAGGAATTTCAGCTTTGGATTCTCACCTTTATAGTGGTGACAATGTGTGATTATGGAAAATGTGATGTCCTCGCCAGCCTCCTTAGCCTTGACAGGAGGCTACATTTCATACAGTCCTGCACTGACACTCCTGAAAAAAGAGGGAAGAGCCACATGGTGAAAGATGAGATTCCCTCCACAGTGATGGTTCCCACAACAGCCAAGGGCACACGCGTCAAAGGAAAATTCTGCCATGCCAGGTCTTTACAGGCCACAACCAACTGAAGTCCTCTGATCCCTATGCCAGGGAAGTTATATAGAGTTACATATTGAAACACTTAAGCAGAACTTAAGCGTGCAGTTTAGTGAGGAAAGAAGAACATATAAGTCTTGGGTAAAGCTCCTTGCTGTTCAGTACCAGCCTAGCTCTGCTGTCATTCAAGCCAGGAAGTGAAATTCCCATGGACTCCCTGGAGCAGAGTCTGAAACTACCACCTGCCACAGTCCTTCCTCTCCTTCCCTCAGGTCTACATATCTCACATCATTTTCTTTTGGCAAGCATTATTCAGGTTACCACAGCTGAACACTTAGTCATCTGGCTGGTTCATGACAACAAGATGCTTTTTAATGGATAAGATGTGGGAAGCTCTTTAAAGGCTTTTTACAGAAAGCAGCTACATGATTTCATGAAGACAGAAAAGCTCAAAGTACACTGATAAAAGGTATTTTAATAGATCCATTCATACTAATATAGGACAAACTGTATGCTGAAAACAGGAAATTTCTAACATGGTAGGCTAGAAGATTTAATTACTAGCTTTGCTTTGAACCTGACAGTTATTACAACTCTACTAACTCCTGCATGCACCTGCAAGAGAAGATTTGTCATTTTAGATTTGTAAGAAGAGGTGGTCTTAACTTGGATTTAACTATCAGGTTTACTATAACACGTGCAATAGAAAAGCACACACAACTAAGCCTGCATGACAAGATAACTCCACATAGACACACACGCCTACACATTAAGAAGCTGGAATTGAAGATATCTTCCCTATATTTATTTTTCCCCCCAGTGAAGATCAAGCACTCAAAACCTCCTGTTAATGAGATCATTTCATATTTATCTTACTAGAGAAGGTTTTGTAATCCTTCCAGATAATCTTCAAATGCAGTAAAGTTGATGAAATATTGTATGGATTCCTACAAAAAGGGAGATGTGGGCATATCAAACCACTCTGAACAGTCTTAATAGTGTGTAGGGGGAAGAAAATGCTTTTTCAACATGGCTTGCTATTATAGTTCAAGGAAAAAATATTCAAACAATTTGACTGTGATTTGGATGGAAATATCAAATGGTGTAAAAAAGTCTGAATTTGGGAAAATTTCTAGCCATTCCTCAGACATGTATGAGAATATAAACCCTTTTTTTTTTTTTTTAATTCCTCCATTTGCAGATATTTCTTAAAGGTATTGTGCACTTGAAGTACCAAAGAGAAATTAAACAGGAGTCTAAAGGCAGGTTTAACCTGACCTAGAATTCCACACAAATTTAACCTGACCTCATTTTAACAATCAGTCACAAAGAAGTTGCTGCTCATCTCAGATATTTTGAAACATAAAGCATTCGGACTGGAGGAAAAAAAAAAAAAAAAGTAGTGACTTGTTTGTTGTTGGGGCTTTGTTTTGATTTTGTTTTCCTCTTTTTTTTTTTTTTAAATGGTGGGAATTGACATTTTCAGTGCCCTAGATTCACATTCTTGCAGTCCTGAAGTACCTACATTCCCCCTCAAAACTTGAGCACTCAAGATGGACTGAATGAAGAAAAACACATAGCACAACTCCTTTCTGGCCACAAAATGCCCACACAACACATGACAGAGGTACAACTGCATTTCGTATAGTTTACAGACAGATGGACAGACTAGGCAAAGGTTTGATTACTGATGACTGGCAGGGAGTTAAACAACTCCAAAAAAGTAAAATAGGATGCCAGAATAAATTGATATAATAGCATTATCCCAAATCATACATCCCCTATATCCCCAGAACTTTGTGGGGTTGCTCTCCCTATGCCTGTTGGATTAGAACTGTACAGTGATTGTCAGTGCTCTTTCCCTGTATCTTGTGTTGTATCACCACATTCACCAAAGGTTCTGTATCGGTTGAGTGGACTATAGTCATTTGAGGGGAAGGGGAATTAGATATGCAATTTATCTTCAGTTTTATGCCTCAAGTTTCCCATGTAACTTCAAAACCAAGCCAACACACACCCACCTACGCACACAGGAAATCACAAGAAGAGAGAGTAAAAGAAGATGGGAGTGATCTGAACAAGTATTGTCAGGAAGGAAAATACAGCTCTGTACGGAGCATGCACAACCCTTCTCTGTGTACTCATTTATAACATGACAGGCAATCCTGTAATTCATAACACCACAGCAGCCAAAGGCCCCTCATTCAGCCTGGTTGCCTCCATGGTTATCACCAGACAATCCTCCGAGAAGGTTCTCAAATAGTTCTCTTTCTGGTCATACAGTATTGCTCACTTACAGACACACCAAGTCTTTACACATTAAGCATTTATGCACTTTTAAGATGTACCAACAGATGCCCGGTGCTCTTGTTCATTTTGAGACAGATTGCCCTGAACCCACTCTCTTTGCGTTTGCGTGCTCTGCATATGTGGTATTTCCCCAGAATAGATGACATCTGCCAAAGCATACTGCAGCAAGAGGAAACCTATATTTACATTATTCTTTTCTGAGGAAATCATATCTTGTTTTCTTTGAAAGTTCCATTATATTACTTAACTGTTAACATCCATAGGAAATACCAACATTAAAAAACAAGTATTTTTGGAAATAACGTATGCAAAGTATTCCTATTTCAAAATATCCTCATTTCCTTTTTTCAGTGTACTGAATGGCCACTGAGTAGGAAGAAAAAAAATGAGACTGTAGGAGGCTTTTTATATTATTATGAAAAATAACTGTTGTTTTAGAGAAATACGAGAACAGTATATTCAGAAAAATGTTCAGGCAAATCAGGGATTCTCTTATTTCCCCAGGCTTCCCATCACTGTAGGTATATATTAAGTTTTAAATGGCAGGAACCACCTCAATTGAAGAGAAAGTCAATTTGACACTTAGACTTCCTAAGCATATATAATGATGCAATCAAAGAAGATAGTTATCATGAATGCTTCTTGAGCATTTGTAAATGCATCAAAACATGATGTGCTTGTATCTGATGTATTCAAAAATAAGATGTCCATACCAAATAAGAAAGTCTTAAATTATTTCTTACTGTCAGCATTTACCATTTTCAAGTACTATAGTTCTGCATATTTTCAATGAATGGAAATAATCAAAGCTCTGGGAGGGATCTTGTTGAGGAACCTTTGCTTTTCTCCCACTCAAGCACTGGAACATTTTGACAGCAGACACAAAAACTTTGGCTAACATAAAACACCTACACTCAGGTCTACAGCTTCTATAAAGAAGATTTCACACATTTCTTGAAAGATCTACTTGATGATGGTCAGATACTAACTTCCTGCAACTGTATGCAGCTTTCAGCAACTTTCTAGAGAGCAGATACCTCCTGGCTTCCTAATCACCACCTCCAAATACATGTACAGAGGCAGGCTGTCCATTTTTAGCTTCATGTAATTCTCAGTATGTCCTTTAAGCTGCTGTCTTCTACCACACAAACACTGACATCACAGCCTTCCCCTCTATGTGCTGGTTTTCCCTCTTCCCTCACAGATGGTGGATGAGCAGCCTTCCTACATGAAGGAATGGGACATTTTGACTTCCTAGCAGTTTTACACACAGGCAGTTACATAGGGAAAAGATAGGGATGCTGTTTCTGAAGCAATTAAGTTGTACTTAACTTCAAAGTTATTTTCTTTGCTTGCTTCAGACCCTCCCCCCCGAAATTAACAACTTTTTAGCCTAACTGGCAATCATTAAAGAAACAAAACCCAAAGTCTATAAAACATTTCTCAGAAATCTTTAAACTAGAAAAGATGTAGACCTTGCTGTAACCTGACAGATCTCAACTGTCTTTATTTTCACAGAATCACATAATGGTAGGGGTTGGAAGGGACCTCCAAAGATCATTGAGTCCAACCACCCTGCCAGAGCAGGACGAAAACTAGTGCAGATCACTCAGAAATGCATCCAGACAGGTCTTGAAAGTCTCCAGAGAAGGTGACTCCACAACCTCTCTGGGGAGTCTGTTCCAGCTCTCTGTAACCCTTACAGTGAAGAAGTTCTTCCTTGTGCAGAGGTGGAACTTCCTGTACTCAAGCTTGAATCCATTGCCCCTCATCCTATCACAGGGCACAAGTGAAAAGAGGTTGTCTCTGACTTCTTGACACCCAGAATTTTAAGCATACTTCCCACAATTTTCTTTGACTGTAAAGTGTTGGGGTTTTTGTTTGGTTATTTTTGAGGAGAACGAGAATTTCCTCTCTTTCATATCAAGCTCCAGATACTGTGAATTCTTCAAAACCTCCATAACCAGTAGGTCTGGACAATTCCCATGTCACTCATGTTAAGGGAATCATATGAAAGCTCCCTTGGTGTTGAGAAGACAAGCAGATTTTCATGTTAGTTGAGGCAACTTTGATAGGACATCCTGATGTGCAGATCCACATATTGTTTTACCCTGGTAGTCCCCGAGTTGTAATTTGAGTAATGTTCTGTCCAGGGTACCATAAAAACTGTTGTGCTGGGTTTTGGTTTAAAAAAGAAAAAAAAAAATAGCCACTTCACCCCTCTTCCACAGTTCAAAATCAGAATTAGTTGATACCACAGTGAGACATACGCAATTATTTCAATGAGAAGAATGGTTCAGTCTCAATGGGTGAAAAATTAAGCTGTATGAGAAAAGATACTAAAGTCACAGGAAACAGACAAGATTCTGAACGACCCTGCTGCCCTTCCAGTGATGCCTCCTGAAGCTGCCACTAGCAGCAGCATTGCCTGCCAGAAAAAAATGGTACATTGCTATTATTAGCACGAGGAGACATAATGGCTTGACTCTTCCTTATACTGGCAGCTACGTTGAATCACCACATCCAAAAGCAGTGATGCCCATTAATGAGAGTAACAAGGACAGGCCTGCATTCGTCTGAAGACAGGTACAGTAGTGGAAGAGAGAAAAACAAAACTAAACCAAAGAAACCTCAACACACCCATACACATCTTTCAGAGAAAACGAAAACAGTGATCTTCACAATAAAGAGCAGCCTCTGAAAACACATTCACCTGTAACTATAATAAAGCTTCACAGCAGCAGTCTAAACTGAAAAGCAGGGAACACAGCCATAAATATTATATTTCATTCAAATCTGTGAACCTCAGCTATTTAAGGAGCTAATGGAAATGTGAAATGACTGGTGAAAATATTTAGTGCTGACAGTCTGCTACAAAGACTCTCGCATTCTTTGTATTTATGAGTCGTCTAAGGATTTGTCATAAGTTGATTTTAAGCTAAATATCTAACATGAACCGAAGCTAGAACTACATTGCTGCTCCCTCAGAAGTAAGATTCTTCAAAGGCAATGTCAGTTTGGAACAAAAGATGAGAGAGAAGAAGGTTATCACCCTAATGCCTCTACACAGATGCAAAGGGGACAGTAAAACAAGCAAGAACTATACATTTCACCTTCAGCAGACACTAGTAAAAATATTTGAGAATAGATTTTCAAACAAATACATGTAAAGTATGTGGCCAACACTGCTGTTCCAGTGAGACATCACATCATGGAAGAAAGGAGATAAATACAGGAGCTTACCTATTCTAAACACCACCGCAGCTGATGCCCAGTGACAGCAGCAATCTGATGCAAGCCAAGCTCCAGCAGCATTTGCTCAGGCAAGCACCAGAGGTGAGAAACCACAGAGGAGGTAAGGATGAACTCATACTGTAGAGAACAGCTTCCTCAGAGCCACATGGGTCCAAAGTACAGGGCACAACCAAATAGACATACCAGAGCCAACAACAGCATGGACAGATGCCAGGGTCAGCAGCACTGTTTAGTGCAAGCCTTGCACAGCACAAATGCTCCCAGCATAACCTTGCCCAAGGCCAGGGACTGACACATCATAAGATAAAGAAAAACAAACTAGCTTGAAGCCTCCAGATAAACTTACACCCTGCAGGTGAGTATAAACAGATCAAAACTCATGAACTTATACAGCTTTTAACTGTTTATCAGAGCTGCAGATGAGATAACACATACTGCACCCTTAGGAAGTGGTTGGTGTCAAGACCTGTAGCAACTACAAAGTTCATTGCCATGTTGTGCTTAATAGCCTTTACAGATTTCACCTCTTGGTGATTAATAGAAAGAGTTGCCTGGTCTGTTTTACCTGCATCTTATCTGAGGCGCAACAGCTATGACCCCAGACTGGCTTTAGTCTGGTCCTGAGGATCAGCTGAGACTAAACCTCAGGATACAATGGGCACCACCTGAACTGGAATGTGCATCCTGCAGCCATGACTATCTCTATCCTACCTCTCCCAGATTTCCAGCTGCAGCTAGAGAAACCTAGTGGATATCACCGCTACATCTTTGCTAGAAAGCTACACATACAGAGCTAGAAAACAATGATTGACACAAGCATAACCTAGTAAATTGAAAGAGAGAGAAATGTCATCTGCAAGCCTTCTAAAAATCTAAGATGTCAACAAATATCAGAAGCACAAAGAGCACTGGAGAAAAATTTTGGAAGCTTTACTAAAACATGTGGGTTGTTTTTGTGGTTTTGGTTGAGTTTATTTTAAATTTTAAATATGGACTGCCTCTCCACAAATCTAACACATCTTACACATATTCTCAAAATGTACATTTAGTCAGCACTTCTTCCACAAAAGTAAGGATGGACAGTACAAAAAATAATGCATAAATCTAAAGAAAGTACATGTAGGTGTTTTCTCCTGTATGCTCCAAACACATGACAGGAAATACGTTATACATGAAGGAAGATGATGGTACATCATTAATTGAATCAGCATGAAGAAACAACAGAAAATAGTAAAATGTATTCAACAGTTATCAGTGTGCAAAAATTATCAACTAACTGAAAGTGTCACACAGAGCTTGTTTCTGCAAAACAAATACAGTGGAGGAATACAGAAATAAGTCTAAACTGTTTCTGTTTATGTCCTGTCAAGTAATATTCTCCATTCAGAGAACAAGTTTTATACAAAGACAACTAGAAGACTCCTAGAGCTTTATGGTGTCTAAAGAATTGCTATTACAAGATAAATTTAATAAAAGAAAAAAAAGAAAGTTAAAATTATTATTTTGACAAAAGGGAATTTACATGAGCAGAAAGTTATCTGTTCTAATACTGTTCTTCATATATTAATGATTAAAAAAACTTAAGTCTTTCCTTTCTCATCATGCACTTTCTGCAATATTATAAAGATCTTTAGGGCTACAGACTAAACACTTGCTCTTCCTCCACACTCAAGCTTGATACAAAAATATCCAAAGAGGAAGTAAGTCTAATTAGAGATATGGTCAAAAGACAGAGGCACAATATAAGTTGATTCATAAGGAACTGAGCCAGTAAAATCCAGTGTTTCCTAAGAATGTGTGTCAAAGTTGTAAGAAGAGTTCAGACTGCAGTTTCTCCTTCAGCAGGCATCTTTCCATCTGCCTAGGCTGCCTACTTACAGAAAACTTGTAGGTTTATTGGATATAAGCTTCTAACCATCTCAGAAATGCAACTGAAATGGGTCAAAATGTTTAATGGTTACCAATAGCAAAAAAAAAATACAGACCTTCACAAAATCACTATTTCCTCAGAAAACCAGGCTAAAAATACATATACACTGACTGCAAATATCTTGATCTTGAATTTGCAGTCACTGTTACAAGATTACACTGGAGGATAAGCCTGACCACCGCTCTCATTCTGTCTCGATGGATATATTTCTTAATACAGGTATAGAGAGATGAAGGGAAAACTGTTTCCTTAAGTAGCAATAGAAGGAAAAACAGAGTTAAACAACATTCATTTTCCTCCTAAAAGGGCATACACTGTCTAAAGAATCAGTTCCAGAAAAATGCAGTTGCCTTAATCAAAACAGCATGACCCCTCTTGTTGCTCCAGGGAGGAGGCATGTGAGCAGGCTCTACACTCCAATGCCACCATGGCTACCCTATGTGGTCACTGTGGGCAGGCAGCCCTGCCTGAAAAAAAATGTGGATTCCTCCTGGGAGATCCTGATATCATGTAACACCCCTGAGTACCTGGCAACGGCTGGGCATTTCCCCAAAATTCTTCAGGCAAGAGCACCTGGCCATACTGCAGGTTCAGGGCCACACAGGGGATCACACTTGCATATGCAGCTTCAACAGTCATCTACCAGGCTCATCTATGGTAAGAACAGAAAGACTCATCTGCCAGAAAGATCCTTCTAAATACTAGGAAAAAAAAAAAAGGAAGCAGCACCTGGTTCCTCAAAGAATCATCATATGGTTTGAGTTAGAAGGGGACCTTTAAAGAGCATCTAGCCCAACTACCCTGCTATTTGAAGTGTTCACAGTCAGGTTGGATGGGACTTCGAAGAGTCTGATCTGGTGAAAGATGCCCTTGCCCATGGCAAGGGGCAGTTGGACTAATGATCTTTAAAGTTTCCTACCAATCCAAACCATTTATTTATTCCATGATCAGTGATAACCTGGCTTCCTCAGCCCTTCTACCCCACCAGGAGAAGGCTACACAAGTCTGCCACAGTCTGTGCATACCAACTACCTGCAAGATGAGGAGGCTGCATCACTTGACAAAATGAAAGCTTCATTATCAGCATACCCAAATCTGGAGAGGATGCTCAAGGGCAGTGTGCAAAGAAAGACACCAGAAGTCATAATGACAAGTGCTTCAGGAAAGCTGGTGTGAGTGGGACAGCATACAATCACTTCTGACAATTCTGCCAGAACTGCTCCCTACCAGACATTGGTCAGAGAAATTCCAAGGTAAAAAAATATTTTATATATGTAACATTATATAACTTCTAAAATAACATTCTATATATGTGTATATATACACATAACTGTATAGAAAAGGAGATTAATATCTGCAAGATGAAGAAATCCACACATGGTTCCCTCTCTATGGATCCTCACCAGCAATAAAATGCAAAGCAGCAGATAAACAGCAATAGCAGAAATAGCTTACATAACAGATTATGGTGGGCCAATAATGGATTGTTGCCTTAATATATTTTCCTAAATTCATCTTCATATTCCTCTCTAGCTAAATGTAAGAGTTGTCCCCAAGGGCTGGATGCTTACAACAGTTATCGGGTATTATCCAATGCTTATGGTGTGCATGACCTATTTACTAGAAGCTGGCATTGAGATGAAGGCAGGTCAAATGAAACGTTCTCCAAGAACCACAGTGATAGCTTTGACAGATCATGGATCATAATGGAATTATGACAACAGGAAATAACCCAAACAGTCCAGAAAGAGAACAGTCAATAAAATTTCAGACTGAAAGTCAAGAATAAATATAATGACTCCAAAACTTTGGAACCTAGCTGCTCAGAAGCAAAGCAGCAATCAGTACAAACAAAGCTGAGCATTTGTATGTAGCAAAAAAATTAAAAAATTTAAAAAAATATTCCTAAGCCTGCTAAGCTAGAAACTTATTTTCCAGACAATCTGCAAAACCCATCTTCACACCCACGTATTTCAGATGATCCTTTAGATATCATACAGTAGAAGAAGTTTATATATAAAGTAAACTTATTTCTTCAATCATAAGTCATTTTCATTCAACACAGATAGGATGTAGTTGTACTAAACTGCCATAGGGGTACCTGAAGGATAATAGCAAAATATTCCAATGCAACAAGCTACCGCTCCTTTGCTATTCTTTGAATGAAAAGATGGAAATGATGCAGTAAGAAGGAAATAACATTGTCTTGCCAAGACTAGAGCCATCTGATGATGTTTTTTTCCTCACAGGAAATAAAACCACCAGACACATGGGTTGACTTTCTCCATTCCTCATTTTCATCAGCCTTTTTTGAGAAGAGACATCTATGGTGTCACCGTCATAAATGGCACCACCAGCAAACAATCAAGCTATTTGAAAACCTATTTTGTACAACTACTACTACCTCCAGTATTCACTGACTGCCTACACAGAAAAAGTGTAAGCATTTTTCATCTCACTTGATAATGAAATAGAAAAGTCATTCCCATCACTTTACAGCAGGCAGCCAAAGGAGCAAGTGTACTTTCAACAGCTCCTCCCAGTCATCAGAACTGGAAAATAGAAATTATCATTATGATCTTTTCGTCTGATCTCCTTCAAAAGGAGAGAGAAAGATGACTATTATGATCTCATTTCTGCAAAGCAGAATAGAAAGAGATCCTTATAGAAAGAACAGCTGACCACAGCCTAAGTTAGACACAGCAGAATTGCTAAGCCTTTCAGAGTGGTGGACTGTTTTGTAACTGTTTTCCTTTTTGTAATTCAAAATTCAAAAAGGAATACGGTTGAAAGCACATCTCCTATTCAAACTATAGGCTACTAACTCAACTGCCTAACTATTAATACTACATTACAGGAAACATAGTGCCAAATATAACCAAAAAGGTCCATGGCATCCTGGGGCGTATTAGAAGGAGGGTGGCTAGTAGAGGTTGAGAGACGTCCTCCTACCCCTCTACTCTGCCCTGGTGAGGCCACATCTGGAATACTGTCTCCAGTTCTGGGCCCCCCTGTTCAAGAAGGACACAGAACTGCTTGAGAGAGTCCAGCGCAGAGCCACAAAGATGATCAAGGGAGTAGAACGTCTCCCTTATGAGGAAAGCTGAAGGAGCTGGGTCTCTTTTAGCTTGGAGGAGACTGAGGGGTGACCTCATTAATGTTTATAAATATATAGAGGGTAAGTGTCAGGAGGATAGAGCCAGGCTCTCTTCAGTGATGTCCAGTGATAGGACAAAGGGCAATGGATATAAACTGGAACATAGGAGGTTCCACAAAAACATTAGGAAAAGCTTTTTCACGGTGAGGGTGACAGAGCACTGGAACAAACTGCCCAGTGAGTTTGGGGAGTCTCCTTCTCTGGAGACTTTAAAAACTCGCCTGGACACATTCCTATATGACCTACTCTAGGTGATCCTTCTCTGGCAGGGGGGTTGGACTAGATGGTCTTTTGAGGTCCCGTCCAACCCTAACATACTGTGATTCTGTGATAACGTGTTCTGATTTGCCTGCTACATCAGGTCTCTAGGAGAAAAAGGGTCTATGTGTGCAGATCAAGCTGCAGGATGATCAGAGTTGTTATTTTCCCTGAATCAGCACTGGAAGGGCAAACAACAGTTTTCTGCCAGCCTATGAGAGCATTCTTGTAAATACAGCAGACACACTGAAGCCATTCATACCCCCAGTATAACACTGCAGCCAAAACTCACGGTTAAGACAGCAGCCTTGTCCTTTGGCTTAATTGAAAGGAAAGTTGTCAGAAATTATGAAAAAAAAACACACAGAAAATAAGACAAAGACTTGGAATGTAAAGTACTAGAAAAAACATTAGTAACAAAAGCAGTTAAGCAAATCAGAGAATCACAAAATATTCATGGTTGGAAAGGACCTCCTACATCACCAAGTACAATCATATCTATAACAAAAACAAAAAAAAAACCAAACAAAAAACCCCCAAAAAACCACACAAACCTAAAAAAAACCACACCCAAATACTGAAATACCCTGATCAAACATGACTTCAAAAACACCAAATAACCCCTTACATGCCTGCCACTACAGCATGTCATGAAGCACCAGGTCTACCCATTTCTTAACTACCTCCAGGGATGGTGACTCAACCACCTCCCTGGGAAGGCTGTTCCA
>JANIJG010011789.1:95991-122679 GCA_024611175.1 Megaceryle torquata | reverse complement strand
CTCTTAGTTACCAGTGTTACAGGATGCTGGCAAGACAGAGTGTGTTGCAGCTTTTAATCTCCCTTACCCACATGTAACTACAATATTTTTTTTTCCCTGAGATTCCAACTGTTTCATAGACAATATGGCTAGGATGGCTCAGTATTCTGAAAATAAAAGTATGCTGCCTTATAAGTAGCCACTTGCTCTTCTCCTGTTCTTATAATTGGAAAATAGCTGTAGGTAGGGGTAATGATACCACTAACACCAAGTCTTCAAACATCTTTCAAAGAGGAGTTTGGTTCAACTGTCCTGGAGTTCACTGTCCAACAAGAGTTACACAGATGTCCAACTAATAAAGGCTGCAATGAACTGCACTGGCCACAGGTGACTACCAAGTTGTCTGCATGTCAGGATAAGGTAATTTGTCAGAGTAATGGATTCTCACAGCCATAAAAATCAAGTCCATTGATAACAAACTGCACAAGACTCACAAAAGCAACCTGTAGAGTTTGGTTTGACTAAAGACAAAGCTAACAAAGATTTGTAAAACTACAGCACCTGTAGGATCCTTACTATTTTTCAGCCTAGTTCATTTTGATTAATTACAAATTTCTAAGTTGTTCAGTAAGGAAGTACTTTTTTAAAAGTACTACCTGATTTGGGACACAACACATCCCCCTCTAGGAAAAAATCAACCAAACAAAGAACTACCGAGCAGATCTGATTTACAGAAATGTCATGCAAATGCTCCTTAATTTCCAGACACCAGTGTTTTATTCCCTCTGGGTGGCCAGAGAATAATAAATGCTTGACTCCTCTTCCCTTCAAACTCAGCACTACTTTTGGCACTCACTTAAATGGAAGAAAAAGCAGAGCACAGAAGCCTTTCATTCACGGTGAGGCTACCTATAACTACACAGAACATTCAGGTAGGCCTTATTTTCCACTGACTGCAAAAATGGTTTTAGTCTGTGTGTTTCACAGGGAGAAAATTGCAGAGCAAACCGCATTCTTTCACAGCTTACAAAGTTTTCTAATGGTTGGACAAGCACTGGTTAGAATTAGTCTTTTAATTTGCCTTGGAGTGCTTCCAAATACTACTTGGTAATCCACAGCATCTTTCTGTTTTGTTTTGTACAGCAGGTAGCACAGTGACATCTACAACCGAAGAAAAACGTGTGTAAGAAGCCAAGGCCTTTTTACAGAGATTCGATTCCATTTACAAAAGTCTCTGAATTGAAATATTAATTTAGGAAGTCAACATATGAAAACCCTTGAACCTGACAAGTCCAGATGCATTTTTAAGGCTGTTGCAAACACAAAATTCAATGCAGGAGTCTAGCTGGTCATGAGGAAAAGCTGTGAGAAAGGAGCAACTACAGGTATGAGAATGCAAGCCATCTAAGATGTTGCAGCTTTACATAAACAGTGTGATAATTTCTTCCATACTTCTTTCCTGACAGACACTGTTCTCACACCACAGCAACTACACAGCCCGATAACTGATTTAGGGGGGTTAGTAGCATTACTGTTCAGATTAGAGATGCTTTAAATCCTGGATCTAGTTTTGTCCTGAGCTTGCTTCTGTCAGTAGTCCTGCTGACTTCATGGTCTCACCCAAGATACTTTGGCAAGAACTTTCAATTCAGTAAGAACAGAGTTGCTACACTGCACATTGGTATGTCCATATCTGCCTGGAAGAAATGTTTATTTGAAGAGTGAATTGCTCATATTTGCTGTCTTCTTCAGGGTGGAGTTGGTGAAAAACTACTAAATAATACAGGGAAAGTTGTGTTCTACTTTTTTATTCCTCAGTTTAAGGAATCTTAGTTTTTATTTCAGATGCAATGAAATTAAGGAAAAATCTTGATTATAAGATTAAGAAAAGCCATAAAAAGTCCATATATTTTATGATGTGTAATAAAATAATTTTTAATTATGTTTCTTAATTATTCTAGATACCAAATTATCATTAAAGTCTCTGCAATAGTGCAGCTACAGCACCAGTATTATACCTGCTTCCTACCATTACATTTCCAGGGACCATTTCATGGCACTATGATGGACACCTACATTAGCAGTAGATACACATTCTCTAATCTTCATAATTCAGAAATACGTGCTATTGCATTTATGCTTACTAGCAGCACTGTACATGTAGGAGTTAAAATGCTCATCTGCATTACAAGTGCTTTTATAATTCAAACCTCACATGACAATCTTTGCTAATATCCAAGGGCTAGATCCAATAAAAGACTTACATACCCAAAGCAGGACACTTAAGCAGAACTGAAGCACCTAAATCCCTGATGGCTCTACAAACCCCTGATCATCTGTCACTTAACACTGAACGTACTTCTATTCTATTCTGCTCCCTGGTTCAAAATACATGTTTAGAGTTCTGCTGCTGCACCTCCTCAGAGCCAAGTAACACAGTTACTTCCTCCTTCGAGCCCAGAGGCAACACAGAAGTCAGGAAAGCGGAGTCCAATTCTGCTCCAGGGACCACTTTTACATTTTCCTTTCAATTGATGTTATATATCATACGTAAAATACTGCAAAGCAGACAGAAAAATATAAATTTATGGATCAAATGGATAGTAATAAATAAATAAATAAATAAATTTTAAAGAGATTAGCCTCTTATTTTCAGCTTTAAGCACTCATGTAGTCAAACATATGCCTGATGTGTGTTGATGAATTGGAGCAGCTATTTAAAAACTGGGTTATATTTATAAATATTTCACTCACACAGATATAAAGTTAATAAGTGCCAAATATACATCAAACAATTTATGACTGGGCTGTCTTAGCCTATATCCATAACGGTCATGTAAGAGGCTCAGGTCAGAAGTGGGTCCTGAGAGTCACTTACCAGTGGACAGCCACATTATGCAGTGGATTTGGGACTGGGGATGAAGTAATGAACATCACTGCATGCAGTTATGCTTGATAGGGCACTTGAATGCAATCACCCCAACGACGACAGGACTAGAGCACCTCAGTTATCAACTCATAACCACTTCCCCAAATTATCAGTATGTGAGCTTTGGCCCCTACTTCATAACTGATTTAACCCTGTCCTCAGGGCAATGTTTTGAAGTTGTTGGTTAAAGTGCCTTAGTATTAATTTTTTCAGTTAGACTACGTTTCTGTGAGGCATTCAGAGCACAATTTATATTGACTGTATTTCCATCTGTGCTCCCGACTCAATTTTTGACATAACAATTAAAGGATCATGTGAAACTATTTCAGAAGATCCTAATGAAAACAGTGGAGAAAGAAAGCTAGGAATATTGCTTTAAATGCAAATGAAACTCAAAACTAACGGACTTCAAATAAATATTTTATCAGTCCTACTCTTCACTTCACTGAACAATCATTTTTTTAATGCCATGGGAAATATATTTGCAATTGGCATTATAGGATTTCTTTTAGAGGTGCATTTTATACATCTGTTCTATCTTATTATGTATCTAAACCATGTCTATTTCTCACATCAGCATTTTTATGACTGTAGTCCAACAGCATGATTGCTCAGACAACCTACAGTGGATCTAGACTATTACACTTGAAGCTACCACCAGTTTAGGCTCAAGAGCTATTTTCCAGGGTCACCAGGATAATTTCTCTGCTGGTTGAAAAGATGAAATACGACTTGTAGTGCACTTACTTTGTTGACTAGAGAACTTTGTCCTGTTTCTTTAACTGTGGTTCCTTGCTTCAAAAAACCAAAACCACTACTCACAAGAAACCTGAACTTATTCTCATGTTCATTGTTAATCATACAGTGAACTTCACTACACAGAAGAAAACTAGAAGTGACCAACTGGTCATGAGGTGGAAAACAGTCAACTGGAAAGAATTTTAGCAGCGGTAACATGGATGGGTAACACATCCATAGTTAGATACCTATTTTCAACATACCAGTTAATCACACATACCGTAAATAGGAACTTGAATGAGTCTGTGCATCAGTAACTATATAAACCTGGCATGGGAACAGAAAATGAAACTAGGAACAACAAAAAACACTGCTGAGAAATACAAATTCCTGAACCTTGCTGTGTAGACTAAAATGAGGATGAATAGAAGGAAAGGATCTTAAGACTGGAAATAACTAGTACTCATTTCATTCATCACAATAGCCTCACTACTCAGTATAACATTAGGAAGAAAGATGCAGGCTATCCTCATGCTTTAAAGCTTGCCAGTCTGTCTGTCAAATTTGTAAAGAAACAACTGAGAATGTCTCAGAGTGGGATAAAATCAAAGTTGAACAAAATTTTAAAGTGAGACAAACTGCAAAAAAATTTAAAAAATAAATTTTCTTTTCATTTTTTGAACTTAAATGTATCCAACATGGCTGGAGTTTGGCTGACAAGACAATCCTGCTAAAGGGGGACTTTCATAAGTAGATGACTTAAAACTGCCATACACAAGACCAAGCAAGGCAAATCAAGGACAATGAAGATGCAGCTTAGCCCTCTGTACTCATGGACTCAGTAATTTAAATACTTACAGATTTGACTACAAGGTGCTCAAAGGAGACTGCTCTTGCTGTGCCAGGCAGGCCCTTACACAGTCACGAGTGGAGAAAGGGTCCAGGAAAGAATAAAACTGGGTCTGCGGCTTAAGGGGTAAGGAACTCAGCTGGGGAAAGGAGAAAACTACCTTCTAGTGTCTCCTCCCAGAGTTACCTGAATGCCTAGTCTGACACAGAGAAATGGTTCTGAAAATGGGAACTGGGAATCCCCTTTCCCAGCAGAGTGGCTCAAGCACCATGTTTCTCACTCTACCACCCTAAGACTCGGCAATTACAATATACTGCAGGGACAGAGCAGATTTTAATTCCACCATGTGGAAGTCAGCACAGAACCCCTATCTCCAGCCTTCTAGGGAAGGGAGCAAGCAAGGGGAGCTACAAAAAGTGAGCATCTCTACCTTCTACCACTATGAATTTTGAGGAATGTGACCACAGCTGCCTGGCTTTGGGTTGAACCCGGTGCTGCCCACCGATGTTTTCTGAAGACTATTCTCTCAGGAGACTTGAGACGAGTTTAAGTACTTTGTTCCAGCAGCACAGTGAGGATAGGTTAACATTTGATATACAGTTCCCCAGGGCAGGGCTGCTAAAAAGATGCAGGTACCTTTACTTAGACAGCTGTGAAACCTATTTTAGGTGTCCTGAGGACACTTAGAAGTTTACTGGATCTTAAGCATCCAGGATCACTTTCTGTGACTCAGCCACCTAACCTGCCCTTGAATCGTGTTGTACATGCCAAAATGGGCACTTGACCTCTGGACCTGTAAGCCAAATGCCTAAAGACAACTGAATATATGATACTGAAGTACTACTGTAAAAAAAACCAAAAACACAAACACACACACACCAAAAAAAAAACCCAAAAACAAACCAAAAAAAAAACCAAAAAAAAAAAAAAACCACCCAAAAAAAAAAAAAAAAAAAAAAAACACAACCAAAAAACCACCACAAAGCAAACAAAAAAAACAACCAAACAAAAAAACCCCATGTTTACGTTGATTTCTGTGATATTGATTAGTGATAATTATCTATCTACCTTAATTTCTCCATGGATTACTTCCTGCAAATTTCACTCAGGATAAAATTGTATCCAGCAGTTAC
Source organism: Megaceryle torquata (assembly GCA_024611175.1). NCBI lineage: Eukaryota > Metazoa > Chordata > Aves > Coraciiformes > Cerylidae > Megaceryle > Megaceryle torquata. The sequence continues at coordinate 117,050 of JANIJG010011789.1, read as the reverse complement.
AGTCACACAGCCTCTTTCAAATACAGACAACTGGGTTTACTCCTTCAGTTCTTTTGACTTCACTACTGTTTTCAAAAGTGTTGAATTCTAGGCAGCTGTTCAACTGGCTACAACATGGTTGCAAGTTATTTGATCTTAAATATTTCAAATGAGATGAGTCACAGGGCACTGGCAGAATTCTCAGTGTCGCCTGCTCTTTTCATATGGTACACTATAATCGATAACTTATTTTCTCCTATACTGAGACTTCCAGATTAATTGATTGTACAGCCTATGAAGACAATGTTTGGGGTATATGATCAATGACTAAATCTCAGTTGCATGGTTGCCTGCCATGCAAAGAGTTCAGTGTCTCATTTCTTTAGCTGCTGCTGTTTAACAATTTTACTGTAATACAGTTTGTTATCATTACAGGGGAATAGATGCCAGAGCAATTATGAGATTATCTCCATGGCTTACTCATGTTTGTGCAAGTTGTGCTTATTGCACTTGTCCTTCCTTGCTACTCTTTCATAGAGCCAATAGTTTGAAAGATGATTAAGCAAAAATGTATCATCAACACATCTCCCTTCTCCCATTCCTGATTATTTGCTTATTCTGGAAGATAAGGAGTTTTGACAGCAGACTACATTAGTCAGAATAATATTTGAAGCTTCAAAATCTGCTGACCTAAAATGTAACCAAGGACCTGCTTTACTGAAGTCAGTGAAGACTGCAGTTCCACTTACAGTGTCAGAGGATTTGGTACCAATTGGGATCCTGCTTTAAGATTGGTTACAAGCATTGGATTTCTCCTCCTCCTTTAATACGAAACAAAAAACAAAATGTGTTTATTGCCATTATGGAGAGGCACCCTTGCTAAAGCCTGCAGCTGTAACTTGCTTCATGATATCATATTATTACATGACCTTCATTGTTTATATAGTCGATAGAACATAATTAAATAACTTCATCGAATCAAATTAATTTCTCCTATGCCATATTCATTTTAAAATAGAATCAATATTATTTACCCTACCTGACAATAATGCCCTGTGCTTCACATAAGATTGATTCAATACCAGCAGGTAGTTATCAATGAATGCACTTTGCTGTGGTAAACGAACACAATCAATACTCAGAAATGTGAGTTTTCTGGCGTGTGACTGAATTGTAACTGAAGCGAAGGCTGAGTTTTGCTCAGGTATTTTTACTACTTATTTTAGGTTTTATATAAGGAGAATCTGAATTTCACAGTCAGCACCAGTACAATAACTATCTGAAAAATTACCAGGCAAGACTGGTAAGTGCACACTGAACATCATTATCCTCCGACAAGGTTATGCCACATGAGATAGCAGACAGAAAAAAAAAAGAAAACTCAAGAAAGAAGTATCAGAGATTCTCAGCATTTCTTGAAAAACATGTTTGTTTGAACTCTTAAGCAACACATGAGTATCTTGTGAAAGACAACTCTATACTGTGAAGGACAAATTGCACGAATTTCAACTTGTTCTGTTCAAAACAGCTTAAGAAAGAAAAGCTATAGTTCTTGGAATGATATCCCAAGGCATCATTTTTCATTTAGAAAAAAAATGTATGAATGTAATATCAGGTAACATAAACTAAGAACCATTCTACGTTATATTACACATGCTGAAAACAAAACTAATGTAAATGAGATTGACGTAACCTCTCTGTTAACTTCAAAATGAACTAAAAATAGGGACTTTGGCAAAGTCATCTCCTTTATGGCAGTTTTAAAGTCAAATGTATGAAAAGAAGATTTTAGAAGACATTGAAGATACCCGTGTCTGTGATTACTCCCTTTCAGTGGAGGCTGCTCTTCTGGTTGGTCTTTCTCCCTTATCAAATGTGTCCTTGCATCCCCACAGTCCTTCAGCTTTTTAATTTTTTTAAGGCAGTGCTCATTTTTTTCTAGATTAACTTAACCTAGCTTGCACTATTTCTGAAGTCATGCTGCACCAGTCATTTTCCCAGCTACCAAGGTACTGCTCCTTTCTAGCAAGTTCCTCAACTTCTCCATGGGCTGAGCAATCCCACTTCTACTTTATGGAAAATTCAAGGAAATCCACTGAAGAAAAGCACTTCCATAGCACACTTGTTTTACTACTGATTTAGTATTCGGATATTCTTTGTGTGAGAGCCAAGAAAACAAAACTAGAATGCTTTAGAATAACACTGGCACATTTTTATCTATTTACTGAGAGAGCAGTGAAAGGTGACTTTAAATATAAACAAGTCTTTACAAGTCACATCTTCCAGAAATCACCTACAGCTTCATGGCTTTTTTATACATGTGTTTTAAGACTGAAGTTGGCTTTCTTGGAAAAAAACTGAATTCATGAAGATCTAAAGTAGTTCCTTTCCTTAAAAGAAAGGGGGGGGGGGGGGATAAAAAAATCACCTGACCATATAGAACATCTATTATTGTTTTGATGTCTGCTTGAAAATTACACAGCAAGCCAGCATGTGTCATCCATCTTTCCTCCCTTTTACCTGTTTCATAAAAACATCCTTATATCAACCACGATCTATCACAATTCTCCCCAAAATAGCTTAAATGCTATACTAGCTTCACAGAATAAAGGTAAAGCTGAAATGCAATTAACAATCTACGCTTAAAATTATTTCCCCTAAAATATTAAACCACAAGCAGTAAAGACGCTTCCTTAATTTACATTTCAAGTGCCCATAATGACAAACTAATCAATACAACATATGTTCAGTGCAGAAGAGGTACTGTAACTGCTGGAGTCCACAACACTGAAGGTTTGCCAGTGAGGTAATTTAACATGTAGAAAAAAACAAAATAAGCTTCCCTATCACATGCAGAACCTTACTACTCAAACACACAAAATGCAGTCATCATCTGATTCACTTATATTTACATTAAGCTGCTTTCTTTTTATCACCTAAGTTTAATCTTTGTTAACAGTATTTGTATATAAGTATATAAACCTACACTGTGTAATATACAAATGACATATATGACATGTGTGCATATAGACTTTTACATAAGTAGATATACATGTAAGAATTTAGTTCTGTTTTGAGGTTGATAAAACCTTTTCTCTTAACATTTGTTAAGAGTTCTTTCCTTTGCAAGAATGTATTTAGGGGCGGTTAAGTGGAAGGGGATTTATTGTAATAAGTAACATGAAACACAGAACAAAACAAGGCTTTCTCTTTTCTCATACACTTTGTTCTTCACTTAAGGTATTAGTTAGTATGCCATATATTAAAGATGGTTGGTAAACTCTAGGCTCTAATAGAAACTTCCTGTGAGGTTCAGGTACCATTGCCATACTGGAAGCTTTAAAGTGTCCCATGTGGCTTCTGCATGCTGCTCTGGAAAACTACACGGCACCTGTAGGTCCTGCATTACAACTGTCATCTCCCAAGCAGTGCCTTGGGTGCATCAGACACGTCAAAGTTTGATATCAAAGTTTGAACACAGGAATTTTGATCCCTTTACAGTCCCCTTCACAGACCAAGCAGAGAAGCACATGGAAGAGAATCAACCCTGGAAGTACCCGATTCCCTCTATGGACCAAGTAATCTCAAATTGCAAAATCTAATTTTTGGGCACTTCCATTAGGGCAGCTGAAAGTCACACTGCTCTTCTCCTCAGTTCTGAAAAATGCTGTCCCTGATTCAGGAAACATTAGCAGAAGACAAATACAGTCTCCTTTAAAAGGAAGCACAGCTACATATTTTTATCACAGTGAGATAATAGGAACCTCTTCACAAAAAGGTCCTTCTGTAAAAAAAGTAAAAATGAGTCAAGTCAAGGTTTCCTTGATTTGCTGGCAGATGGTTGGGAGACATTTTCATGTCCTTCCTCCATGGCAGCTGATTTTGCTTAATACAAAATACAAATAGCTTCTGAATTTTCTATAGGCAGGTTATCTAAAGGAAGACATTACTAGACCTGGAGATGTGGAAAGGACCCCTGACAGTGGGGCTGGCAGATAAGCACTCATCCACAGGGTATACACCAAAGACTTTTTCATAGTCTTTGAGTAAGGAAGAACTTGTAGGAGTGGGGCAGAAGCTTGGAAGAATATGAGCATGTACACACATGGTGAAGGAGAACAGGGCTTAAAGGGCCCATGGTGATGATAAGGCATAATTTTCCCCGAGCTTCTTGGCAGTCCTGGTCATCACCAGAGTGTATGTCCTCTCCAAACAACTGCTTGAAGTGCAGAAGATTTGTTCTGAGTAACATGGTAGCATAAATACAAAAGGGACTGTATATTATTTCTGATTTGAGCTCACTGCATTTACTCACTGTATTATTCACTGCTCAATGTGGAATTCCAAACAGGCAAGATTAATCATTTTAATTTCCAGTTATTTTACCCACTTTACTAATTAGCATTACAGCACTGATTAGTTTGTAATAGTTATTCATTAGCAGTAAGCTGAACAAGAGCCGACTTGAGGCAATTGCTTTCTTGACGTGTACTGGGGACTATTTCATAGTCATCAGATAATGACCCTGATGAAATGCACAGTCAATGGCAAAGACTTGGGGAATCGGTGGTGAAGCTCTAAAATGTTCTCAAAATCATCTCTACTTTTCTGTGTGTGGATTATTTGGTAAAATCAGCTTTCCTCCAGCCAAAGTAACCATGGATGTTACTGTAGATCATACATTATGGAACAGAAAAACAGATTTTGAGACAGCTCTGTATTATGCCTGACACACTTTGTCTTGGAGAAAGACTGGGTTTTGCCCATCTGAGGCTCTCAGAGGTGATTACAGTATCTTGCTTCTGCAGAACTGTTGTTTGTCCTTGCACTCAGCATATCCGTGTAATTATCCATGGGATTTTCCTTAATCCAGCTGTGGAAACTCATGGAAGTTTCCGATTTTGATGTGACAAAGTAATAGGGCATGCAGCCCTCGGATGATCCCCGTATATCTCCAATTGGAGCAAGGTGCTCTAGTGGTTATGTTCCATATCTTAAATTGCAGGTGTTGTCTCAGGAAAACGTATTATCAGGGACGGGCAAGTTAAAGCCTGTTAAAAACTGTCCATGTTCAATCATCTAAGAACATGAGTGAAGTGAAAGTAGGTCCAGCAGAATTTCCTTGCTTTTACTACTCAGCTTTCTTCAAAGTCCTGTCACAGTTTTGGCTACAACAGGCTAGAGATTGAAGACTGGATCTTTGCAGTTCTGTTTCATGATCCTTACCTTAAAGATTGAATGATTTTGTTTTCAGATCTAGACTGTGCCTGCAAAGACGGGAACTCAGAGTGAGGGATAAACATGAGGCTTAGAAGGATGGCAACAACATAACACTACTCCCTCAAATGATTTGAAAAAACTCAGAATTAAAAACAATGGAAGAAAACAAAACTGTAGCTTAGTTCATATGCCCAGAACTAGAAGAACTAAGATGCAATTATTTGGGAAACACCCAAGCCTTTTCCTTTAAGCCTTGAGTCATTTCTTTACTTGATGGAACACAAAGCACAACATTTAGCAGAAACAAAACAATACAGAAATACCGAAATGGATACAGAACGAGTCAGAACAACTTCAAACGGGAATGGGTTTTGTTACAGCTAATCGTGACACTGAGGACAGGTCAAATGACCTCCCAGTATATCTTGTACTCTATGAAACTTTAACAATACTTAAAAAAAAAAAAAAAGTACATGGTGGGGGAAGATGGAAGTGAAGAATTTACTTTAGATGCCTTTCTTAGCAACTTCTATTTTTACATGATCTGATCTGTCGCCTTTGCTCATCACCCAAAATAATACCGACAGCCCTCCTCCCCTGCCAAAGTCACCCCCAGAAGTTTCACAATGAGTTCCATTGATTTTCGAGACATATTGTCAACTACCTAATAATTTAACTGGTGGCACAGCTCTTTCAGTTGAAGCTTCAGTTTCCCAAACAAAAGCTAACCACCTGAGACCACAGAGGACAGGATATGAGCTACTTATAGCAACACTGGACCAGTGAACAAGAATAGCAGGAAAGCTGCTTATTTTATTTTTTTTTTTCTCCAGCAAAGGCCTTTGAAGTAAACTATTTATTAAACATTATAATACTCGAAACAAAAATCTTTGAAGGCAGGTTATCCTCCTCTGCACCATGTCCCGTTGTGAATGAATTGCTTCCTTTTCCTTCTGGGATTTTTTTCACTTGTGAAACTGACACTCAAATTGTTCTCTTAAAGTACTTGGGTGAGCCCTCGCCTTGGCAGAGAGGAATAATCCATCCATCAACAAAGGGATCATTAAAAATATTTATAACTCAAACTACTTCAATATCACTGCACTGTAAGCAGCCACCCTGTTCATCAGGCGCTGTTATATAAATACAATAAATAAGTTCATCGTGCACAGAAAAATAGTATCGATTAATAAGTAATGATGCAGCCAGATCATTTGAAACAGAAACAAGCAGTCTTAACAGCAAGACTTAATTTTTCACTTTTTTAATTAAAAAAAGGTAAATTCTCCCCACTAACCCTGCTACTGAGGAGAACACACAGGTTTTCTTTGTTCTTCTGATTAAAACATTTGTCTCTCTCCCTCTCTGTTGTTGAAAGAACTCATTTTTCTGTATAGTATCACCAAGATCACTGGCAGTTTCAAAACCAGACTTGGGAAACTGTCTTTTCAAACACACGTATCTGAGCTGCAGAGACAGAACTGTCACACATGATACTGCATTTTCATCTCTGAAAATCTGGCACTGATGTGCAGTGAAGAAGAGGATTGCTCTGAAACAACTGCTCCAAACCACGTGAGCCTGAGAAATTCTCTGGACGAAGCCTGGGAAATAATCAGAAGTGAACTGAAACTCCCACTGGGCCATGGTGCATGCCTGCATAGTAAAGATGTCACTGGCAAGCTAAAGATTCACATTAAAGAAGGTCTTAATAATCCTCCACTGAGAGAAATAACTTAGTCCAAGTGAGAGACAATGGATCAACCTAAGCTGTAAGTATCCAGTTTTCTGAAAGATGGAAGAACTTGCAGCTTCCACTGATTTGCATGGCAGTCATAGCGATCTACCATCTCTGAAAATCTAATCACAAAAATACGACTCCCAGTTCCTCAGTATTTTCTTAACTAAGGAGCAGACCCAGTCTTTATTCATGCAAAATAAGGTACTCTTCACTCAGCCGGCACATCTCCATTTGTTCTGTCCTCTGCTTTCAGGTGCAACCTGGCACATGTACAAGCAATGATCAAGCACTAAGAAGTTTGAGTAACTTTCTTCCCCATCTCAGCAACATTTGTCCATCTGACAATATATTCCCATTACATATCATATTTTTGCATTTCACCTTCCCCAAACACCCATAAGCCATTTTTAAAACATGTATAAGAAGTTTTGGTGGACTTTTTTAATAAAAGAAGAACTCTCCTTGCACAAAAAAAAAAAAAAGTAGAGCTAGCCTCCAAATAAAATGCTTTCTGGGGTATGGAAGCATTCTAGGTGCCTCCTACTTGATGAAGTCTGTCACTGCTAACTAGCCTTAATTTATCTGTGCTACATGTAAGTCCAACAGATCTACACTAGTGAGCAAGTGACTCAGTTTGTATTCCCACCACGTTAACTGAAATTCAGTAAACTTACTCAACTCTGTAGTATTGACTTTGGAAGAACAAAGAACCTATCCTTTAACCATTCTTCTTACTACTGGAGGGTATCAACATGCCTGTAGCCATGTTATCACCTCTACCATAAAGACATAGTATCAAGAAACTGGATAAATGACATGCACTTGTAAAATTTATACCAGTGGCAGTTACTGAAGTTTGGAGAATATGAAGAAGGATTCTCTTTGGTGGGGAAAACCAGAGGGTAAGATCATAATTTGCTGGAGATTTTACAGGCTTTCTATAGAACTGAAGTGCAGAGATTACTTTGAAAATAAACCCTTATAAATAAAGATTCCTTGGACTTTCATAATTCTGTTACTTATGAATCCTTATTCACGTGCAGACTGCTGGGAAAAGCAGTGCATAAACTGGAGGGAGTGTCCTATTTTCCTCTAATTGAGCTCACTCAAATAGGATCTGAGTAGGGAATAAAAACTATAATGAACACAGCTAAATGATGGAACAAGATGTCATCTGTCTACGCAGATGTCAGTATTTTAAGTGCTTTCAGGGATAAGGACACACTGAATCATATACTTTAGCGCTTCTTTAATGTCTCAGCAGACTCTGGTTGTAACACCCATTATAAGGTGTAGTTGATAGTCTGGAGTCACTCTTCTGAATGAAAAACTTTAGTGGTTCCATTCACAAACCATTTTAAAAAGCCTAGTAACTTATTTGGAGAATCTGCTGATTTATTTTGATCAGTCTCGGGAAAAGCCATAAGATTAAAAGTCTTTAGTTCCTCTGTCAAAGTGCATCACTTCAAAATTCAGTACAACTATGAGTCAAAGGGAGAAGGAGGTGGTTGTAGACTCTTGCTTCCCCAGGATTCTCCCTATCTGAAGATGTGTCAGCAGTTTGCCTTCACACCTCCAAGCAGAATTGAATCTCATTCATGAGTTGCCCCATATCATGCTCCGTTTGTTCCAACTACTTAAACCTGAGCCTGAACTTCAGTGTCAAGTCACCCTCTGGCAACACAGGCACAGACTAAGGAACTTGCAGAAGGTCATTAATATAAGATTTCCATGATTTTTCCAAGTTAATTCAATTAAGTTTCACAACAAATTAACCAAATGTTGCATTTGCATAGCAGCTCTCAATATATTTTTAATTTACAATGCTGAATTAATTTTTACAACTTATTTTTGTGTTTCCATTTTGTTACAGAGTAAATGTTTTTGGCTATTACTTTAAAAAACACTTTTCCACCCATGCATTGAGCTGCCAAGAGCTGCAGTTTACTTAACTCATATATTGTATTCCTCACCGCTGCACATTCTGCAGTTCTTCAACACCACAAATAGTGGTGTGTCCTTACATGACAAAATTTGATTTAAAGTTTTGCTCATCTTTCCAACTTCTTTGCAATCCTCACTAAATCAGCTGCAAAGCCATTGCACATTCAGTAACTATGATCTGGAACTGTGGTGGGGAGGAGGCTGACATCGAGGGAAAATCAGAGAGCAAACTGAGGAACGTGCAAAAGTAATTTGCAATAATGAAGTAGCTACTGGAAAGAATTTTCATTCATACCTTTAGCTTTGTTGGTTAGATCAATTAGAGATATTCTCTTAGTAATGCAGGCAGAATCTGGGCTTTAATATTCATACACTTCTGCAAAATCCTTTCAAGCGTCTGAAAGAGAGCTTTGAAATAAAGGCAAAACCAGCTCATTACATCATTTTCAGACACCACTTATATCAGCTAGTGCCATCTCTGAGATTCATAATAGCATGATTTTATTAATTCTCATAAAGCCTGATTTTGCATTCAGGCAGTCAACATGATTTTAAGTGCCAATATCTCAACCTGAAAGTCAGCAAAATATAAAGTAACGTCAGTAGAATATTAAAATCTCCCACTGAGATAAACAGAAATATGAAGGTTCAGACAGAGCCAAATAGATTAGTGCTCACTTCCTACTCATTGTGTGCTTTCAGCTAGCATCATACAATTTTATAGTTTGATGGAAAAAAATTACACTTTTTAGCTATTTTCCAGCCTGACTTTCTAAGGCTGCTCCTCCCTTTAAAAATGGCAATTACCACCCATAAAATTAAACTAAGACTGGACAACAAACTCAGTTCAATGATGTCCATGTTGCTGGGATATATATTCTTTTCTCAAACCAAGTCTTGGGAGGAACATTGAAACCCAGGAGAAAAGAAAAAAAAAAGGTGGGGGGAGGGATGGGGAAACTGTTCTTTGACATCCTCCTTGCTTCAGAACTGATTTGTAGTTCAGAATGGAGTCAGATGTCGTATCAGCAATTAAACTTTGACTTCTACTAGAGTAATATTAATGTAGAGCAAGTCCCAGAGCAGCACTGCCCAGCCCTGTGCCTGGGGTTAGCTCCAGTGCTAAACAGCACGTTGCTGACCGACACAGGAAATCCCTCTCCTGTTCCTTGAGTTGAGCTGAAGGGCTGGCATAAAGAAAATGTCCAAAGTACTAACAGCAACAAAAACTACAGGCTCAGAGCCAGATTTCAAAAGGCATTTAGGTGCCTAACTTGCATTAATTTTAGTGGGACTAAATTGCCTCTGAAAATCTGGCCTTCAGTCTTCGCTTTTCTAAAGCCACTCCAGATCCTGTGGCTCTGTCAGGATGTAGAAGCAATTACATTTCACAACTTTGAATCCAACAATGTATTTTGGAAATCATTCAAAGTAGTGTGCTTTTTTAACATGAAGTTCCCTTGTCCAATAAAATACACTGGAATTTTATATACTTGGTATTTGCAGGTCTCACTCCTTTTTATTTAGATTGAGGCCAGAAGCTAGCAGGATCTTGAAACTGCTGACATCCAGATAAACTCTGCTTTCTTCCTTTAGGTGGGAGAAGTGTTTAATGGTACCAGTGCTTTGACAAATACTTCATAAAGAGTACAATGTACAATTTCAGCTTTACTGAACATTAATGTAATTGCTCCTGAACAAAACCATTGCCTAAAGAATGCTAATCCCAAAAGAAATAATGTAGGTGTTACAGTGCATATAAAAATCGAGAATTAGCATTTGAGGTGTCCATTCCCATAGAACTCCAAAAGGAACTCAGCCAAACAAATACCAGCTTGGCTTGTAAAGGAATCCAATGTAATGAAACACATTGAAAATGAGAAAACCAAATCCTCATTTTGATTCACAAGGCAGATGTGCACACACTTGAGCTAACGAAATCATCTAGAAATATTTTATGAAAAGTAAACACAGGTAGCTATAATACCTGTTAATGCCAGGCCATTTCATGAGATGATGCTCACACTGCACTGACAGATCAAGCTACGCCAACTCTTCAGAGCAGAAACATCAAGCCTTCTCCTCACCCGCGTCCATGTCTCATTTGTCCCTCACACTAGTTCCAGCTCCCCAGTGTCAATGTTCGGGGCTGGAGCTTGTAAAGGGTCACAGACAAAACCGTATCCCCCTTCCCCACTGAAGCTGCAAGCAAGGAAGAGGCAAAGAACTTAGCTGCTGCCTTTCCCCTCTCTGACATCATCAGTTGGTCTAATCAGAGATGCTGTTTTTCCCTGTGAAACTTGCCTCTCTAGTTTATACTAATCAGTTGTTTTCCTTCCAGCAAGTCTTGCTTTTAATATCCGGTGATATTATACAAAAAACCCAACACACTGACAATACACATATTAGTTCTTTAAACACTCCTTTTTCCCCCAATGGAAAGGGTCTGTGGGCTAGAGCGTTAACCTGCTTCACGGTACAATGCACATTTCTGCACCTCCCTGTGAGAGGCAATCTCGGTGTCCTCCAAGAGCACACTACTTTCTGACCCTACAAGGCAGTATCCTTCTCTTCCCCAATGGAGTTTCTTCCTTGCTGGCCTCTCAGACCTCCTTGTAGCTGGCTCACACACTTCTGAAAATCACTCCTTAAGAGAATAACCCACCTCACTTTAAGCACGTGCTTGAGTAATTTCAGGAAATTTGTTCCTGACTCAGGCTAATCCTTCCTGGCTAGTCATCTTCCCTTTCCTTCCCAACTCACTATTATCCTTTAATTGTTGATTTGATCCTCCATGTTCCAAGTCATCAGGGCTCCTTCTCCACTGCTGTGCAGGACTGGTTCAGCAGGAATCCTGAAGATGGTTAACACCTGGCTAGCCCCATGTCAGTTTATGAGGAAACCTCTTTTCAAGTAGAAACTCAAAGCAGTAGTTTTGGCTTAGAGCAGACAAAGTTTGACTCTTTTAATAAGGTAAAAAAAATAAGAATTCACTGCTGCTTAGGTAACATAACAGTTATTCAGGGGTTTCACTCCTCTGCCCTGGTTTAACCTTAGACATGAAACCTGTTGGGGGATGGAACTCCAAAAACGTGAAGTACCCGCATTTTCTTTCATCTCTGTTCTGTAACTCAAACTACCAGCTGATGAATGGCCATTTGTAACACAGACATTAATGCAATACTAAATGAGACAGAAATCAGCAATGCAGTTTGCAAGGCTCCCTGTGATGTACAGTCATCAGGCAACACTAGCACAGCACTAACCGAAATATATCTTTCATTATTAATTTCAATGTTCTTATTGCAAAGAGCTGGGTTAATTGAATGTAATAACGATTACAGTCCCCCAACCAGTACCAAAAATATAAAAGGTTTTTAAAGCAACATACAAAGGCAACACTCAACTCTGCTTTCATAGATAATTTTACAAGCTGTATTTGCAAGGTGAAGTACCTGTTACCAGCAGAACGCATGGACAGGCTGTCCAGCATATTAAAAAGAACAGTTTCAGCCATCATTTGGCTCAATTCACACCACATTCCAGGAACCCCATAAACAAAGACAACATGTGCAACCTTAACTTTCTCTTTTATGCTGACAGTTTTTTTTTCTCCTGTATAATGACCTTCCTGCACAGTGTGTGTTACCATAAAAAGAAACAGAGCCCAGTAAAATTAGAGGAACTGCTTAATATCAAAACGTTTTATCTGAGGAAGACACCACCGCCAGTGTAAATATAAAAAGCACAAGAATGAAGAAGTATTTGTTTTGCTGTCTCTTCTTTAAGTTTAGATTGTTCAAACAAACCTAGCTTGAGTTTTCAGTTACTCTGCACTAGACGGTCCTCCCAAAGGCTGAAACGCTACTCCGGAGAATGTGAACTTGGCTCCAATTTCAGACAATTTTCATCTTCTTTTTTTTAACAAAGAGAAAAGTATTTGAATGCTTTGTCTGTAGCCAAGAACTTGGATATGAAAGACAACCCAGTAAACAAGTCACCAAAATGGGCCACCACTACACAGACTGTAGTGCATGCTTGTTTTTTAAAAAAAACAAACAAAACTTCTCTTGCCCAAAGGACATAGTTTTATTCTACAAGCAGAATGCTAATGTGAAATTTTAGTTAGAGATTATCTCTCTCATCGAAGTACAAAAGAAAAGCTACAGGCATTTTTGATAGACAGACCCAAAATTTGCTATTTTGTTTGTACAAAGAAAAGTAAAAAGGAAGATAAAACAAGAACCTCACAGCTAGTTGGCTTGGTATAATGCTGCACCAAACTGAGTTACTTTTTTACACTTTTATTTGAACCACTACAGAGAGCAAACAACCATTATTCATAGCATTTGTCTTTCTAACAGCATTCCCGGAATGAAAACTGAAACTTTAAAAATGCCACTGCTTTGTACCAAACACACTCTAGCTTCCAGCATGGCAACTACCCCTCAAAACTCAGGCAAGGCTAATCTCACTTCCCTACGTTTATTATATTTACATCAGGGAGGCACTGAAAAGCACTGTGGCTGTCTGGCAGCTAAGGCAGATGCTACCCTCATCCAAGAGTTTTAATTTTAGCCTTGTACGTTCGGTGAAAACACATTTCTGCAAAATCAGAGAGCACGCCAGGCAAAAGCTCACACCGGCCCCAACTGGAGCTTCTTGCTCTGCAAAATGGCATAGAAGAGAACTGAGCAATAGCTCAGCGATGCCAGGGAGACCTCACTGAACATGCCAGTAAAGCTCCCTAAGCTGGCCAGAAACCCAAGGGAAGGAAATGAGAGTGATTATATACAGCTGAGCAAGCACAGTACAGAGACTCTTAAATCAGTGATATGGTGTTCGCTGCTGGTGTTCTCTGGTAAAAATGTTTACCATCTGTGTTACTCTCTCTTTGTTATGGACACTAATGGAGCCTTCAAACATAAAAGCATGGGGGTGGGGAACAAAAACATGATTAAGCCGAAGTACTTTAAAATCACTTTTAGCTGTATATTACATAAGGAAATCCTGACACTAAATGAAAAACGGATCAAAATCAAAACAGAGCAGTTTCAGGCTGAGCTCAGGAGGGCTGGATTACTCTGCCCTGGAGGTCTAGTCTGAGCTATCAGGCACAGACAAATCCTTTAGGTACTGAGAAGCAGCTCTAGTTTGGACACAAGAGAGCGAGGTATACTCTAATAGCTGCCAGGCCTTTCAGCCCCATCCTTACATGGAGCATGCCTGTGGCAACGAGTTTCCTAGGAAGCAGCTGCATTTGTACAAAGCTTTTCTGCAGGAGAACTGCTCCACTGCTCATCTCCTGCTGCTGAGAGGCCACGATGGCCTGGAGAGTATGACAGTCTGTAGTGAAGCCAAAAACTAATACATACCATTCAGTTTGTAGCCTGTGCATAAAAGCAAGCATTGGACTTGCTCATGCTAGACATCTCACACTGTCATACATGAAAATAGGTAGAAACCACAGCCTCCAGCCTGACTTCCATCTGAGACATTTTTTACTCTGCTCATCAAATTTCATGTAAGGGAAAGGAGTTCCAACAACCTGATTTCTCCACTACAGCCTCAAGTAGTTGCCTCACTGTGTCACCTCACAGTCCTTTCCTCCCTCACCACCCAGATTGACACTACAGGGCATCTACGGTAACAGGAGTCTACCCTGCTTCCTTCAAGCCCAAGGAAGAGAGCTTGGCTCAGATTCCCCTGATACTGTTCAACACAACTAGCTATCAGGGCACCTATTCTCCAGTCCCAGCATGTCCAAATTTTTTGGCAGCCAGTGCCCAGTTTCAATAGAGTTGTCAGCAATTTGAGGCTAACTACTCAGTTCGGCACTTGCACACAGCACAGGCTCACAGGAACGAAAGATCAGCTGTCAATGAGAATAATGCTTTTTCAGATGAGATGTTTCAGAGAAGTTGTTACATCTCTCATGTTACTGACGCCAGTTCAAATGGAATTCTAGCAGAGCCAGGGTGGACTTCATGAACCATGGTCCAAGCCACAAAAAAGAAAATCGTAAGTGGAATAGTTTTCTCTACAGCTGGAGGGGCCTCCCTGCAGCCTCACAATGCTGAAAAGTGGTTTTGGAACCAACTGGTGCTACCTTCGACATGACCAAACCAGAAATACCACATGGGTTTGAAAAATGCTTTGAGAGCTGGCACAAAGTTGGAGGAGTTTCCCCAGAGCGGACAGACACACAAAAAGAATACAACTAAATCAGTCTTGGGCTCAAAATTCACCACTGCTAATGCAGTCACAGCAGATGAACCACTAAAGGTGAATCATTCAGTGATATGCTTGTGAAAACTCCCTCCTGAATTCCAGGAAACTCAGGAATTTTGATACCTATTCCTTTCAACAAGTGCTTTAGGATTAAAGCTAAGAAAAGGGAGAAGGGTAAAAGACACTGTTTGCCATAAGTAGAGCTTCTTCTGGAGCACAGCAAATAACAATGTAGGGAAACCTGTGTGGAAATGAGCCAGCAATCATAAGCCTAAGAATAAAGGAAAACTCCATAACTAAAAGAGTAAAGAGCAAACCACTGACTCTTCAGCTCACGGAGCAAAATTAATCAGACAGCTTTGACATCATTTTTCTACTCCTCAGCAACCCCTCATGTTATTGAGGCATGCACCTAAGATTCTCAGTCACACGCTTTTTCTCCCTCTAATAAATCATCTGCCATATCAAAGTGGTGAACTCACACACATCTGCAAAATCCATGCATTTACTTTTTAAACACTTAAGAATGACATGGTTATAAAATGTTTACTGGGTGGGTGGGGGAAGTCCTCTGTTTTATATACAATTCCCTTTGCTTGACATTTTGCCTCCAATACTCCGTTTCCTACATACCCTACTGATGTTTCTATTAAAACCTTTATTCCTTCAGGCCAGTAATGGTAGACTGAGAGTTGAATTCATCTCTGGTGATAATCTCTTCTTAACCTTCTCTACAGCTTCCATCATCACCTTCTAGATGGGTTTTGACAGGTTAAGAGGCATCAATCTGCCAGAGCTCTCTTGGTCTTCAAACCTCTACAACACCACCAGTGCATTCTGCTACATGCCTATGTCTTCACCACAAGTATCCAGCCTTTTTTTTGATTGGAAACTGAGCTTCTTACCTCTCCTCAACTGGATACTTCTCAGTGCAGTCATACATGCTCTAGTAAAGAACGATTATTCCCTTTTAGATTCAGCATTACTGTGCAGACCTGGAATTTCTTGTCCTGATGTTCTCCATCTATATTACTTTCGTGTCACTGCCTTGTAAAGCCCTCAGGGACACCAAAGAATATGCAAAATCACTGAGTACATTGTCAAGATGTGAAGTTCATAGAGATAGTCAAAAGCCAACTGGATGCAGCCCTGATCAGCCTAATTGACCCTGCTTTGAAGAGGCAGGGGGGATCACTTCCAACCTAAAATATTCTATGACTATGAGAGCATTCTTTAGCCTCTCCAACAGGGCAAGGATGTTTGTACAGTTACTTCACATGCAACATTGCATTTCTATTTGGATATTTAAGATAAATTAGGAAACAGTAACATTCTGGGTTTTCATCTTGCCTGCAGAGTAGTGAGAAACACTTCAAGGATGAAGAAATTCACTGCCTCTCTTGCGTGTTGGGATGCTTTCTAACTTCTCAGAAGTATCTTCTGCTTTACAGGAAACTTGATTAGTTTATGCCTTATAAAAAACACCGTTTGATGCCATAAACAAGGACAGTTTCCATTATCACTTTTTTCTAAGCCAAGGTGTCAAAAACAGGCTGTGGAACAGATGCCTTCCAGAATGTAGCTGTGATCATCTTGATGCAGTGTCCAGATCTGGCTTAGGTACAGCAACCTCATTGGGTTGTTGTGCTTGCTATTTGCTGAATGTTAACAGTGGGCTTGGAAGTCACAAGGCTAAGGGAGCCCTGCGGCTCTTTTATAACTAAAAGAAAAACCTAGGGAGAAAAAAAAGCCAAAATAATACAAAATCCTCACAAAAAAAAACAAGGAACACCCAAAGACTTGTAACAGAACACTAATGTAATTATTTTAGAACTCAAACATCTTTGTTTTTTCTCATACAAAGACTGACATCAAAGAAAGCAGTGAGAGTTGGTTCTGAGGGCATGTGAGGAGAAATCACTCAAGTAAGGAGAAGGAGGCAGCAGTGGAAACACAGGACATCACCACAGCTTTTCTACCCACAGGGCTTTTTGGCCTCAGTGGAATATTCCTGTGTCCTGCTCGGGGATGCTGTGTCATATACGTTGAAGCTCTTAGGCACAGGGGCAGTTTGTTTTCACCATCCTTACAATAGTGCAGATAGTGCCTTTCCTTTTCATCTGCATTTCCCTGACCTCCCTTTTGTCCCTCCCTCCCCCTAATCAAACAATTATCATCAGATGCAGGAAGAACCTTGTTGTGGTTCTGCTGCTCATAACACAATTTGCTATGCGAATACTTCCTGTGCACCCTGCCAACATGGCACCTCTCCAAGACATGAGTGGTGTTCGGGAGATGGTCACACAAGCATGATACTTCCTACTACAGCTGCTCTGCCCTTCACCTTACTATGGGCAAGGGTTATAAATATCAATAGGCATGAATGACACGAAGATGGAGGCTGCCTGTTTGCACCAGTCTGAGTGTCTGCGACAGCGTAGGTCACTCTCCTTCAGATAAGCAGGGATGCACAAGATCTTTGGTAAAATGTGGTTAACGTAATTTGCAATGGACTTTATACAGAAGAGATTTTATGTGAAACTTTAGTTTCACCCAGGTCGAAATAAACTGTCTGTTCCTGCACGGTAAATTCCTCTGCTATTTGCACAGAGTCTTAAATGAACACTGGGAAAATTTTGCAAAGCTTCAAAATACCAATTGAAGGCCAATATTAGATTTTTACATGCAATGAATAAACTGTACCCAGATACTGTAAGATACACAATAGGGACAAAGGAAAGACCTTTGTCTTACAAGAGCTCCTGGTGTTCCTTGTCTATAATGCTTATATGTTAACTGCAGTTGCTGTACGACTTGCTGATACACAGCATTTTTTCTATAGTTTATTCTTATCCTCATGCTTCTTCTAAATGCTATTTACTGAAAAACATGAAAGTTAATGTCAGATTAATAGCAATACTTCTTGATCCTTCTATCTTTCTAGTAAAAAACCCAGATCTGTCAGAAGAAAAACCCACAACACAGAAAATGCACAAGAGGAGCAATGTGAGAAAAGATGGGAGAAGATAAATATGGCAGAAAAATCACAGAAAAGGATGACTAGAAAGAAGAAATGAAATATCAGGAAAAAAGATTTGACATGGCATAGGACAAAGTAATATAGGGCTTTAGTGATGAAGACAAGAGGGCTGAACCTGAAGTATAAGGCAATAAATTCTATCAAAAGAGACAACACAGAAGCAAACCATTTTAAAGACAGCATGATTGAACACATATTCTGGAGTCCATGAAAGGTATCCAGAAAGAGGAACTGAAACCAGTTTTAGTTAAGAGACAAACGTACAGGCGAGGGTTTCAGCTGTGGGAACAAAGAAGTATGGAATGCAAGTAAAAGCCAACTGAGAGCACGATGACAGCACTTACGAGCCCCACACTGGCTTCCTACCTGCTTCAAAGCACTGCATGGTGTGTTAAGTTTGACCTCTGACATGGTCTGAGAGTTGGCTTTTCCGTCAGCGATTGGTCCTAGCAGTAGAGATATTTTAGCTCACAGACAGCCCAAACACAGTGAAACAGAAAAGTAAAAAAATTAAAGAGTTATTTCACTGGTTTGTGAATTTAATTACATATTGTACTGTTTACTCATCTTTTGTCACATATTCCGGTGCTTTAAGAATGGGAAAACAAAATTCACTAAGGTAATTTACAGAAAACTCTTCATTTGAACTTAGGATATAAGCCACAGTTTTTATGAGCAGTGTGTGGCAATATTTTCACTATTTAGGACAGGAAGTGAAAAATACCAAGCACATCTAAAATTGCATTAGGGATTTGTGCAGACAGAAGGTAATTACACAAAGTGGACTTTGGCCAAGACACTCAGAATATGAAGGGATCTCAGAACCTTGTGGAAATTACCACGGGATCTTTAATGATAACTGGGCTAAATCTGTGTTTAAATTGTCCTAAAAAAGATGCTTTCTCTAACAGCATATTTTCCCTTTGCTACACAGATTGACAGCACCATCATACTCCAAAATACTTGCATGTCCAACACTATAGCACACAGGTAGAAAACCAAAATCAAACAAACAAAAACCACACCAAAGCACAGTCATTCAAAAAATAGACCAGAGGCAGACATCTTAAATGTTTCGCATGCACAGAATTACTCGCTTCCCTCTCTAATTTATTTCAGATTAATAAGAGGTCCTTTATTTTAGGTCAGTGCTATGACAATGGAAGTGTGCCAACATAACCTTCATTTTCTTAATTAGCATTTAACAAGAAGTTTGTCCTCCTCTAGAAATATTTCCTTCCATAAGGAAGAATAACCTTGTACAGAAGACAAAACTAAGCCAAGGAGAGGAGAAAAATGAAACTGAAGCTCCCCGTGTATTTACATGCCTTTAAAATACATTTATTTACATACCCTTAAAATGTAAATAAAATAGATCTGAGTAAAAAATTACTTCATCTCCCAGAAGCAATCCCAGCACTGTATCTGTATTCATAACTACTCCAGGGAAAACCAACCACAAAGAAAGTCCCTCTTTTACACTTGCTTCCTACCATGGACCATGTGCTCATGTAACTCATTGTTTATCTAGTCTGGAAACAAAAATGCCACAAAAAAGCAATCACAAGGCAGATGGCTGGTTTCACTAATCTGACCCTATTTCTTCCAAGTAAATCTAGTCTACAATAGTGATGCCCCAAATAATCCACCATTCCTATAATGCTTAGATTTGCATATTTAGGTTAGAAATGCCTGGCATCGCTGGATTAAGGTTTTCCCCCCAGTAAAACAATGCTTTGTCATAAATTCTGCTCCAGAGACCATGCCGATTCTTAAATTAAATGTGTCCACACACTGAAAACCTGAGTGGAAGCACACTCACAAAATATTCTTACCAGCGTTCACCTCTGTAGCTGAAATGTGTTTGGAAGTTTCCTTTCACTCTACCTAAAGCCAACCACAAAGAGTGACAAATGCAAAGATTCTCTCTGTAGCCGCCCCCATGATAACAGATGACAAGATGCAGCACAAGCTTCATCTCTTGCTAATTAAACGAATCAATTAAGAGACTATTGTTGCAACTGTGTAACTGCTGTTCTATAGTGGCAATAACAACCCCACAGGGAGGTCTTTTACTACATTAAAATGCTGTCCTCCACAACTCCATTTGATATTATTAGAAACAGTTATTTGCGTCTTGCTGTCATATTAGTAGCAAAGGCAAATTATGGAAATATGCAGACCAGAATGGTCCCAGTATGAGATCAGGTTTGGTTTTCAGCCTCCGAGGGAACAATTGCTGAAATTCCAAAGTTCCCTAAAGTTCTTTAATGGAACTGATAAATCTATCAGCGCAGCATCCATTTAGATTCTAGGTAAGGGTCACATATTTGCATACTTTCCTGCTAAGCTGATACAATTCAACTAGATAAATTATCATATTAAGTTTACCCTCCTGAGTTAAACTGATGGAGTTCAAAATTGTTTTCGATGGTTGTCATTAATCGCTGTTACATCCTAAATGCTCACTTTGAAATCTAATTGTGCTGGTGTACCAAGGGTCATATTAATAGCATTTTTAATGTTAAATCTTTGTAAAACATGTTTATTTTACTGATATTACCACTGAAGCCTAGAAGACTAATGAGAAACAAAGTATATTTATTATCAATAAAAACTTCATTTACAATTTACATTCAGAGATTTAAATTAGCTTTACTAACTTCATCATGACTTTGTTTCATTAAGATTCCTGCTTAAGCATCAAAGCCATATAAATTAATACCTCCTAACCAGTTCTTGGGTATATGCCAAAGTTGCAGCCATCAAAAGCTGTTTAAAAACATGGGCTACACATATGCTTTTTACTTGGCAGTAGATAGCATCTTCAGAAGAAAACACTAGATCTTCACAATGAGGTAACAGACTTGATACAGTTAAAAAAAAAAAAAAAAAAAAAAAAAA
>JANIJG010011789.1:83040-95891 GCA_024611175.1 Megaceryle torquata | reverse complement strand
CACTATCTATCAAAAAAGAGGTGTTAGATGCCAAATACAGTTCAGATTCACAGACTTATCATGAGCTGAGTGAACTGAAAACAAACAAACACCACACAAAAAACCCCAAACAAACAAACAAAAAAAACAACAAAAAACTCACCACACCAAGCACACACACAAAAAAAACCCCCACTTTTTGGCCAAACAAAGCAATTAATTATTTCAATGTTGGTAAATCTTAGAAGGAAATCACTTGAATTATCTTTGGATAAACCTGTCCATTTGTGTTCCAAGAAGTAACAGGCTAAGCAACCAAGTTCAGTCCTTGTCCTTAATGCATTATTGAGCTCAATAGGAAATAAACTTGGCAAATGAAGTAGGGAAAATCAGAAATCCTTATTTTTAAATTTGCTTATTTCCAAGGGATAAGTGGAATAATTTATTATAAGCAAAGACCACTACAGATAGCACACACACTACAGAATCCACCAACATTAAGGACATTCATGAGAATTCTGATGTACTTATGATGTTATCACACATTTTTCTCTGCAAATTAAAACCTTAGTTGAAAACAGAAGAAAAGGCCAAGGCAAGTAAAAAGCAAAATCTAAATGTACTAGCCTGTTTCCAGGTTGGTTTGTAAAAAAGCAAGGCTTGCAATCCAGATTTCTGCATCCCAGTTCCCATGCCACACAAATTCCATCTAATTATCCCATTTGTACCCACATACACTATTTTATCCTGCTGCTCAATTTCAAGCCAATTTGGAAAGATAAGTCAAACTACCTGTAAGTATTGTAGGAATCACAACCACGGTTCCACAACCTTCTAAAGAGCACTGTCTGTATTTAGGAAAAGAGACGTAAATCCATACTCCAGCTGATGGAAGCAGGCAGTTGTCTATCCAGCATGTTCACACTGGCCATCCGACAAGTACATGTGTACCTTCAGCTTCACCTTGGCACCACCACCTCTCACTCAAGAAGCACTCAGGTGAGGACTACAAGGAGTTGTTCTGTGGGAACTTGTAACACTTTAAGAGAAAGGACTCCAAGTGCTTTCTTATTTCTCTTTCCAAAGGAATGCTGAGCAAGATTCCCCAAATAATCTAAGTGTTTTTAGGATATGGCTTTTGGTAACACTGGTATTTCTAAATCTCTCAGGTGCTTTTGAGTTTGCCCCCAGCAGACAGCTTTAATATATTGACTATACCTTCTACTTTAAAACATACAAATAGCTAATGGAACTGAAATGAGAACAGCATATGCAGCTGTGTGATTGCACTTGATAATCCACATCACATGAGCTGGAACAATTCTCACTGACGAGTCCTAATGATGGGCCAAAGTATCACTACTTTCACAACTGAAGTCCTTGTTTCTTGAATTATTCACTTTCTGCAAATACTGCAGCAGCTTGTAGCTGGTCTCAGGATTTTCACCATCCATGTTCAAAAGAGACTTGTGGAATTTAATGCTCCCATAACCAACTGCACATTTTTTCCTAGTGAAACCTTCTGCACTCTTGAAATGCCACTGACAAGAGCTCTAGTAGCAGAAGCACTGTGGTTCACAGTGCCTCTGAAACTGGGTGAAAAGAAAAAAAAAAGAATCTTTACAACAGCAGAATTGCCTTTAGATCAGCAGGGATCCTAGCCTTATGGCTTGTGAAAATGAAGGGTAAAAAGAAACTTCTTTCAAAAATACTTTACCTTTCAAAATAAACATCTACTGGACTATTTATATTTATTTTATTGTGGTTAATACTCTACATATTCCAATAAATACAACCTTTGTAACCTCCACACGTTTTTGAGAAATGTTTGAAAGTCTGTGTAAATCTTCAGTATCTAGTGTCAGAAGTGTCACATATAGAAAGAAAAGCTGAAAGAAAGAAAACTTGTTAAGAACTGCAATGATTTGTAAGGGTGAAAGAAGCAGGTTGTTAAACATTTGTCATTGAGAGCTAAATCAGACCAATACAGTCAAAGCTTCCATCTGTATTGCTATTTAATTGGTCTTTGTAAGAATGCAAGGAGAAAGAAAAAAGGAGAAGGAAACTGTCTGGAAGCTGAGAAGACTGAAAACTTCCAGGACAATTTGTAAGCCTCAGTAACAGGACAGAAAGCTGGAAGTTTACTGTTGAAGCAAAAGCATTTCTGCTTTTGCAGGAATGGCAGGAGCAAGAAGAAAGGGGAATCAGTGGTGAGAAGTTATACACTGGCCTGTATCTCCTAGGATTTCTGTAGATACATAAATGATGAATATGCAATAAGCCAGGAAGGAAAGGGATAGATTTTGAGGAATGTTTCTATGTAAAGCTCTCCATTTCTAACCAAGTTCACGTAAAACATATACAGCTTGCAACCCTGATTGTGTATGAAACATCCTTTTGCCAATCTATCTGAAAGTATATGAAGAACAAGAAAATGTCATTAATATTAGTGATCACTACTGTACTAGAACATATGCCAACTATGCTAAAAACCATGGCCAGGGATTGACAGAGCCCTTTGAGTTTGCAGTTCTGGTCATGGCAGTGGGTCTCTGGATTATTTTAAATGGGTTTGCAAAAACCTGAAAAACAGCAAGCGTAGCCTTAACAGGCTAATAGTAATCATAACACAGCATAAGACTCCATGGCAAAACTTCAAATGTTTTGTAAATCAAACGTGGCAAAAAGCATTCCATCAGGAATGAATTTGAAACCATGGAAAAAACTCTAGCAAGAAGGCTGAACCATGAAAATGGTGCTAGGAAATTCAAAATCACCTAAAGACAGTTTGCTTCTTAGGCCAGGGCAATTCCACTCTGTTCCACGTGGATTCCTACATTCTGTTCACCACTGAAGGAATATTGTCAAGTAATATACAAAGCAAGATGACCAACATCTGTAACATGGATGTTCTTTCATCTTTTCCCAGAGGAAAGCAGTAACTGGTTTCCTCTATATTTCTGCTCTGATAGTAGAGAACAGACCATCAAAGAATTAAGTTTAACGTTTCCATAATAATCTGTAGTTCTCTATATACATATTCCATGGCTGAAGCCCAGCTGACAGAGACATGTGAAAAACAGCTAATTATTTGAGCCATCAGAGGGCCAGCAAAAACCATGCCTCCTCATGTAAGAGAACAGAAGGTGGAAAGAAGGGACAAGAGACATGACAGAAATTGGAGGCTAACTGTGAAGAGAGGAATGAAGGGTGAACTTTGGTCCTCTGAAAAGACTACTCAAACATACAGACTTTTGTACTGTGGAGGCTTTGTGTATAGATCACAGCATATTTCCATAGTTCTAGAGCACTTCTTAAGTCTTAAGAGGTGTGCCTAGAGAAAAGGAGGTTCAGGGGAGACCTTATCAGGTCTTATCAGTTGTAGCAAGGTGGGGGTCAGTCTCTTCTCCCAAGTAACAAGGGATATGACAAGAGGAAACAGCCTTGAGTTGTGCCAGGGGAGATTTAGATTGGACATTAGGAAAAATTTCTTACTGAAAGGGCTGTCAAGCCCTGGAACAAGCTGCCCAGGGAAGTGGTGGAATCATCATCCCTGGAGGTATTTAATAGATGTGCATATGTGGTGCTTAGGGACATGGTTTAGTGGTGGACTTGGCAATGTTAGGTTTAAAGTTGGACTCAACGATCTTTTCTAACCTAAATATTTCTGTGATTCTACGTTTGTTACAAGCCTACTTCTGTGAGCTGCCTACACAGAGGAGACAACCCATAAAGGACTGCCTCCTTTTTTCCTGGTACTCTTGCCTTTGGGCATGGTTTTGGACATTAAGCTGAAGGATGTATTATCTTGTTTCCTTTTCCTTTGTACAATGGTAATGGTATTAAATAAATACACTATCTGAATAATTCTAGCATAAAGTGGCAGAATAGCAGGAATCCATCAGCACAGGATATCCAGTCACATTCATCAGAGAGGAAAAATGAATAAAAACTCATATAAAAATCTCAATTACAGAAATATCTCATTACCTGTTCTGAAATTATTTAATTAGGACTCAAAATGTTATCATCCCAAGAAAATTAAACCAAAGCAGTGTAGTTTCCTATTGAATAACTATTTCTTACAGCTAAAAGTCACTTTCTTCTCAGGAAGAAACATCCTTGTATGTTCTCCAACAGCATGAGTCCTGTATCAGATTTGAGACTCATAACCCTCTACCAAAAAAAAACAATTTGGAGAAAATAAGCTATCTAATGTCACTAATGAAGAGAAGAGAAGGGAAGGGGAGAGGAGAGAGCTCAAGTAGCGAAAAATTTCTACTCACAATCAAAAAAAACCCCAAAATATTACTACAAATCCAAATGATGCCAACAGTGTGCACTCAAAGCTAATGATTTCACTGGAGAAAGCAACATGATTTTTCCCGTTCTTCTCTAAAGTAGCAGAAATATATGCTGCTACACTAACAGAAACATTTGTCCTACTGTTTACATATTTACCATATGTTATGTAGCAGAGTTCATATTAAACTGTTGTCTTTCTGCTGCAATGGAGTTTTCTCTATCCTTGACCAAGCTAACTGGGACAGCAAGGAAGTTTCTAATAGCGAAGCTTACCT
Organism: Megaceryle torquata; assembly: GCA_024611175.1. Lineage (NCBI taxonomy): Eukaryota > Metazoa > Chordata > Aves > Coraciiformes > Cerylidae > Megaceryle > Megaceryle torquata. Next base: position 91,332 of record JANIJG010011789.1, on the reverse strand, counting down.
TTCACTTCTCCTCAGAGGTCTGCTGGCTTCCTGAAACAGGGGCTTGTGTTTTACCAAAAACCAGCAGAAGAATTGTTTCTCTGGTCCAATGTCAAAAAAATCAAGCAAAGTCATTTATGGAAGCTGATGCCCTCCTGACAAGGCAGGGAGATGTGCTCTGGATCAACTGGTTCTAAAAATACGTTCTGATGGACAGGGCAGCAGCATGTGCATGCAGTAGCACCACACTGCCTGCCACCACTGAAGTGCCATCAATATCTGCCCCCATCAAAAGTAACACAGAATGCTCAAAGCTATATCTAACACTTTCCACCATGAAATAAATAAAAAGCAATCATTTCACAAGCTGCTTCTTACATTGATAACAGTACAACAGAATAATAACGAGCAATGAAGAGTTTCTTGCTGCTAAATATTCTTCTCATACACTATCTTGGCTGCACTTCTATGTTAGCAAAGGTTTAGTAAGAGACATGTAATGATAAGCCAAAAATATATTTCTAGCACCTTCATCATGTTTGAACATTTACATGTACACATACACACACGGGTACACACATATAGGCTGTGTAACTATGTCCAGGCAATCTGTAGGGGATATCATTGTAAGGAAAACCCATCTTTCCTCTTCATTACCTAAACTGAGTGTATTAGGTCGAAATTCGAAGAGTACAAGGATGTAAAAGGAGCAACGGACAAATTAAATAAAGGGGCCTAGAGGAAAGGAGGACAGTAGGCTAGAGGAACTGATAGGAACACAGGTGCAGACTCTGGCTTGGATTCTGTGGGAAAACTGGTTATCGAAGCAAACCCTGGGAAGCAGACTTCATTACTGCTTCTCTACCCTGCTTGCTGAAGTTCTCTCTCTGGGCTTGATCAGCAAGACACGTGCATATTTTATATTAAATAAAAAATTGTGGATAGAGTACTGCAGGCTTTTCTGTTTAGTCCTCTTGAGAATTTTAGTTGTAATCACATACTTGATAACTAGGATCCAATAAACACACATGAGCTAGTCAGTAAGATCTGATATGTATTAGAATCCATTAGCTGTTACATCATCAATTCTTTAAAGCTAAAAACACACCAACACTGTACCCTCTTTTGTCATCTTTTGCTGTTGCACAAGGCCCAGCACAAGAGTTCTACTCTGTGAGACTTGGGGGCACTACTAACACCCGAATACAAAATGTTTTCTTATCTAAGATAACAACAAATTTAATTTTTAATATCACTAAATACACAATCAGAATTTTCTCTGCTACAGCAACCACTTAGAAAGGATAGATTAAAATCTTTTTGGTATTATCTTATCGAGTTGCATTTGTGTTTACAACTTGTTTACTTTGAGCAATCATTTTCTTTTCACACAGACTATCAGATCAGTTAGCTAGCAGCAATCTTGCTTGTGCAGGATGCAACTCCAGAGCTGAAGCTTCACTACAAATACAGTAAACTTTTATTTTATATTTTATTTGTAACCACTGGTCTACTTGATATTGAACAAGACAAATAAATGTGTATATAGAGATATATTTATAGACGCAAAAAAAACTTAGAGAGATAAGAAGTGCCTGTAATAAACAACATGCAAGTCTACGTGTACTCTTGTTTACTCTTACTGTGTCACACCTCCCAAAAAATGGCTTCGTAGGATTTGTGAACTAATCACAAGTAAGAATGAAAGCATTATCTTAATCTACTTTTGTCCAAAACAGAGTGCACAGAGATGTTAGAACTAAATTCTAAAGGAAACATTTCACTCCTAGGCTTTTCACTATTAATGTTACTACAAGGAAACCTGTTGGCAGCAATCAGGACAACCCAGAACTATTTTTAGGTGCATAAGGAACTTGGAAAAAATCATGCAAATCATGGAACTGGAAGCTACTTCAATCACATATATAAGCATCCAGCACCTAACATTAAACTTTAGTTTCTGTATTATACATGACTGCCCAAGATAATGATAAAATGAAAAAAAAAAATATTTTATTGAGTAAATCCTGTCTAATGGTGTAACATCTGATTAAGATTTTAAGCATACTTCTTTCCAGCAAACAAAATCTGTGAGACCTACAGAGCTACCACATTTGATTAGAGTGAGAAAAGGACCGAACACTTTGCATTACTGGTCTTCTCACAGGACAGCTATTGACCCATCTCTGTGATGTGACAGTGCACGGTACAGTAAAGCAACAAATACCAGAAAGTTGAGGTGATGGGGAAGGGTGGATTTGATCCTGATGTGGATCAAACCTGAGTTTGTTGTTATAAGCTTACAACTCTACTACCAGTTATTCATAAATCCCTTGTAAATGAAACACAGAGGCAGACTTCAATCAATTGAAATCTGGAATGCAGATATTGCACACTGTGCCTTAGAACTTTGCTTCAGAAATTTGCCTAAATTCACTTGTTAAGGTCAGAATATTTACATATAACACTAACCTTCACAAATACAAGTGCAAATTATGCTGCCAGTGTAATTCACCTGTTTTCTGTTTATATTCTTCTACCAGCATAACTCTTGACAATACTTATACATACTTACCACTGTGCCTAGAAACTGAATGCTTGTATCTCCAGAGGCATTCCGAGAAAGACGCTGAAAAGAAAATACGTACATCTGATTAGAAGTGTCTCCAGAATTTCAAGCCATTCCATTTTCTGTTCATCACATCACTGTAATCAAAACTGAGTACACAAATCTATATATAAACAGATAAAATAAAAACATTTCCTTCAGCAGTTTCAGTACAAGAGGTCCAATTCATACTTTCACTCAGATTTTGATTTTGTTTCACTCAGCACAATAAAATTTATTTCTGAAGAACAATGAAAACAAATACGGCCAAGTTCAACACAGAACAACCTTGGCCTCAGAGAAAGATGAATGTCATGAATAATGAAGCTTCTGCCATCTCTAAATGTCTGATTCTGTATTCCTGTTACTCACATGTAGTAGTATCTTCATTCTCTCCTAATGAGAGACTTTTTAATCTCTTTTTAAAATGCAAGCCTCCAATGATGCCACTTTGAAAACAGAAAAAAAAAAAGTGACCTTATGAAATGTCTGGTCACCTACTGTGGTTCAGGAGTTGATTGAAGTTATTAAAGAGTCTTCAAATATTACATTGTCAGTAAGCCACAAGACAATGCAAAAGAAAATACATTATTGATTTAACACAGTAATATCCATAATCTAAATATGCAAAATGCATAAAGAGTTCTGTCTTCTTGTGAATAGTCTCCTCATTCAACATAAAGGTTTTTTTCTCCCCTTTTCTTCCTGTTGTTAAATTACAGCACCTAAAGACCCCAAATCAGGGCCCCAGTCACAGAACGTAGTCCTAATGCTTACACAATGCCAAGTGTACATACATATGAGTACAGAAGCACAGATTTGAGGTGAGTATAAATTGCAAAGAAACTGCTGCACGGGCATCTTTAGCATTCTAAAGACAACGAATCCTAGGAACAGGGCTGCAAATCATACTGAGAGATCTTCTAGTCTAGTACCCCGGCAGAATCAAAACACACACATGTCACACCCAAATGATGCGTGTTTACCTCATTTTTTAAATATTTCAATTGCAGAGATTTCACAGTCTCCCTGAGCAATTTATCGCAGTGTTGAGCATCCTTATTAGGAAGTTTTCTTCCTAATGTCTGACTAAAATAACCCTTATTTCAACTGCAGCATGTTAATTCCCTTTTTTCATCACAGACAGAAAACACAGATTAAACCCTTTCTTTTACAGCTACCTACAGGTAAGTGAAGAGCCATTATCGCAGCTCCCTTCAGTCTTGTCTTCTCTCGACTAAGTGAGGAAGTGCTATACAACAATAGGTAGTTATCCCCGTAAACAATTTTAATAGCGATAAATTAAATCCCAGTCCCATTTCAGTAATGGTGCATGTTCCTCAGCTACACTTTATGAAGTAATAATTACTGCAGTCCAAACATGCTTATTTTTTGACTTAACAGGTCACACACTGACACTGCAATCTGTACAATCATATGAAAACAAAGGATGATGTGCCAAAGCCTGACATATTTCAACAATAATGATTAATGGAATGGAAAATATGGGAAATAAAATTTCATACAAAACTTGACGTTTACTTTTATAAAGGAAACAGGAATATACACTTTTCCCACAGTCTAGGATAAACACAATCGGGTTTTGGAAACCACAAAGAAGAACAAAGTACCGGCTGCCTACAATGAATGAACCGCATGCCAAAACAAACAAGTCCCAACCACTTGATAAGCTGTCAGAAAATGGCAAGCCGAAAAAAATTAAAGGATTTAATTTCTTTTTTTCCTGGAATGCCCTCCACCCTCGTTAGAGTTCTGTCACTTATTGTGTTACCCTTTTGTCCACTTTCAAGGGTCATTAGAGACCTTTTCATGTCCTAATAAAAATTCCATTTTTTTTGGCTAATCTCCCTGTCACACAGAAAAACACAACTTAAAAAACAAAACAAAACAAAAAGAAAAATAGACCCCTTCTGTAATTTTCTTTAACGGCTTTCAAAGTAAAGCCAGGTATCTTGACAACCTGACTTATTTTTCACAACTGAAAACCAAATCATTAAAGTATTTCCCCACACAGATTCTCTTTACTCACAGCTAAATAAGCTATCATAGAACTAATCAAGCCCTTTCAAAAATAATTTAATAACCTGTTTAATAAAGCCAAATATATATGTATATCAAGAAGGCACCTTCTAAAGCCATAGTCTCAAGACAAAGATATAAGCAGCCTCTTTCCTGCTCTGACACTGTTGAAGTGCACTAGCAATACAATATAGTAATTCCTCACTGCTACTGTTTGCTGTTTCTAAAATAGAAAGCACTACATTCAGTTGTTGATAGCATTAAGAATCACTATAAGCACTAAAATCCATCTCTTGAATTAACAGCCACTGAGGGGGAAAAAAAAAATAATAGGGAAGGTGAGGAAAATAGTTAACAACCAGAGGAGAAAGAGAAATTTCCTTTCTGGGTATATTTCAAAAAACAAAAACAAGGAGGAAACGTAAAGAAACCCTCCAAGTCACAAAACATATGTTACATTAAGACCAAAAAGAGAACTGCCAGGCTTTTGAGAACCAAGCTACAAAAGAAGTCAGTACATTATCATAATTAATGTTTCAAATTACAGTTGTAAATAAATTTCAGCTGTTAGATGTGATTAGATTTTTTGAAGCATATTAAAAGGAGTTATTTCTGTTCCACTGGTGGGCTTGTGTTTCTGGGATTTTTAAATGTAATTGATGTTTTCAAGAAAATGAAAGGACATGGTTAACAATTATTCTTTTATTTTCCACCTCTTTAGAAAAAGGACTAGTCTCCAGTTTCTCTTGTAAAGTTAGATATTTACATATTCTATACCTCATAATAGATGGTTTCATATTGCATGTGATAGCAGGAAAATAATCAAATAGAGGTAACAAAAGAGAACAGCTAATTATATACATTGTCATTATTTTCCTAATAAATTGTAAATTATTTACTAGGAGATTTACACTGAAAGGCAAGGGAAGTCTACCATTTGAACAAAGACAAAACATCACTGCATGTTCACCTGCTAATACAGGAAAATTGCATTGTTGGCATCAATTACGTGAACTTAGACATAACCAATTCTTTTCGGGTTGATTCAGCTGATAGAGCTTCAGACTAACTTAGCATAATATGAGTTAAAAGTTGTTTTTTTTTTCCTTATGAGAAAGCAATACGGTAAATCAAATTTGGAAAAAAAAAAAAAAAAAACTAACAAAAAAAACCAACCCCACAACTTAAAAAAAAATAAAATCCATCTGCAGTCTCCAAGCTGTCAAATGGGAGTGAGTGTTACATAAATATTATATGTATTTTTACACACGTAGGTTACAGTATGTGATACTGCATATGCTATGGATATACAAATAAAATGCTTATGCATGTAAGTAAAAATAGACAAGTGTATACAATCATACAAAACGTGTTTGATTTTCCTCCTCTATCTTAAGTGCATGCTATACTCCAGTCATTTCACAAATAGCCATTTTAATCTCTAAATCTCAGTAAATTACCAGAGGTTAGTGGGATATGACTTTAAATTCTTCTGCTTTGCCATAGAAAATTATTTCCACTTAGTTGGGTATCAATGATCTATTCATTGTAAGATGCAGTAGGGTTTACAATCAGCTTTGCATAAAGCTTGCAGTGGATGAGCACTTGCAGATAAAAGTGGTAACAACCTTTACATCAAGAAGGATAAAGAAGCTCCGCCAAACGTAAAATACTGAAAGAGATTCTAAACTGACTTAGACATTATCAGACTACAACAAGATCTGAGTATTTTCCACAAATCTTCTGGTACCTTGTGCTCTCCAAGCTACTGGAGGGAAGCAGCTGCAGGGATGGAATGATACCAAAACAAAGAAACTCCAGCAGACCTAAAGCAATTTTTTTTTTAGTTTGCTTACAAATGAAAAAGTAATGGGGCAAGTCAAAATTAATAGGGACTGGCAAAGGAAACCATATATGTAGTTTCTCAAACACATTTATCCTGAACTACTACATACAGTTCTTATTTGTTGAAAGTAAAGTTGGAGATCATTTGTTACAGAAGACATACAGACTGTCATGTGGCCAACATTTTTTGCAATATTTTTAAGCCATAGAATGACTACATTAAGAGTTAAACAATATCTATCAAGACTATACAGAAAAAAATAGAAAAAGGGGGAAAAAAACACAAACAAAACAAAATTACCAAAAAAAAACCCACAAAAAAAAACCCCACACGCCCACATACAAACCAAAAGATAAAATTTTGAATTAAACACTGTGTAGTTTCCCAGCACAGTGGTGTTTTTCAGAATGCAGAAGTTCTTGCTTCATTTCAACTGCTCACTACCAGAAATTCTGCACCTCTTATGCCATGAATTGCAAATAAGAATGCTATCCATTTTTTTTGGCCAATATTCAGAAATTCTTGAAAATTGAACCTAGCAAAATACAGGCCAGAATCATCCCTAGACAGATTTAATTAGAAAAAGTAAATTAACAACACAATAGGGAAGTCAGGAGAAAAAACCCAATTTTACCTTGTATAGTTATAGCAGATTCATCTGCTAGTACCTCATCTCATCTATGATATTTTGTGTATGTTAAGGTGCTTGGATATTTGAAAAGCTGCCTTATCCACCTATGTCACTTCCATCTTTGGAGTCCCGCGGTTGGGTCAGAGAGGAGGAGAAAGGTACAGAAGTAGCTGTGAAGCCATGAAGTTTCCTTTTTGTCAAAATGTGAGGATTGGTTTGGCCTTATCAATCTCCTTTTCCCTCTCCTAGAACCTTTGCATAAAGCAGAACTTGATTTCAGCACTCCCTTTCCACTGTGAAAAATCCCAGTCCAGGGAGGGATGTAATCCAGACTAGGAATATGACCCAACTTTCTTTCTTGTTGGAGACTGTCTACATTGCACTCTATGTTCAGACTTGTAGATCCTCACAAGCCTTTCCACTTAGGGGATCACTCTATTTTTGTCACAATTTAGTCTTCTCCACTGGTGGTGCCATCATTTTCTCCCCTTCGGGCATTAACCTACAGATGGAAATGTAGTCCAGTTTTGCTCTACCCTTAGCCATTACCTGTTTTAGACCACGTTTTCTACTAAGCAAAGCCTCAGTTAGATGTTCTTTCTCGGGGCGCATCCACATTTTCCAGGTTCTTACAAGAGTAGCAGTCACCCAGGGGGGAACAAGATGACCAAGTTCTGCTGTGGATGAAGCATTCTGACATGCGAAGAGAGTCCAAGACCAGTGGTGTGAATCCCACTTTGCTGAAGGAGTTTTTCCCTTTGAAAGGAATCCTGCCAGGAAGCTAAGATCCTGGCCTCCCTGGCACCTGTTGCAGGCTCCCTCAGTCCTTTTGCAGGGACTAAATGAAATCTATTCCCAGCTGTACAAATATGGATGTTAAACACAGTGTGAATGACTTACAGCCATCAATCCACACAGATAAAGGTGCAGGTACAGTTTCTACAGAGGCTGAGACACCATATTACTACTTTTAAAAGAACTGTCCTCTTCATGCTCAACATTTCATAGAATGCCTTGTGTTAGAAGAGACCTCTAGAGGTCATCTAGTCCAACCCCCTGCAGTGAGCAGGGACATCCTCAACTACAGCAGGTTGCTCAGAGCCCCATCAAGCCTGACCTTGAGTGTCTACAGGGATGGGGCCTCAATTACCTCCCTGGGCAACCTGTTCCAGTGCTCCCCTACCCTCA
>JANIJG010011789.1:64485-76283 GCA_024611175.1 Megaceryle torquata | reverse complement strand
GTTGGGGTTTGTGGTTGTGTGTGTGTGTGTTTTGTTGGTTGGGGGGGGTGGGGGGGGGGTGGGGGGTGGGCGTTGTGTGTTTGGTTTTTGTTTTGGGGTTTTTTTGGGGTTTTTTTGTTTGGTTGGTTTGGTTTTTCTTTTTAGTTATTTGGTTTGGCACTTTTTTTTTAACAATAATCTATTCTTTATTTCTTATGTGATTAAGAAACTGTATCTCCTCACAGACATTAAGACATCCTAGAAACAGGGGTAAATTTCTGTCTAAAATAATCAACTTCTTTTTAAAAGAAAGATATTAAAAATTCTAAGTAAGTAAATTTGAGGCTACTGCACTCCACTGAAGTTCTGGATGTATTCAGAATAGAAAGATTACATTATTTGCACATCTCACATAATTTTTATGATGCAGCAAGTTTAGACCCCCCCAGTATCAGCATTATTTGCGTACCCAAAGGCTTCTGGTTAGCTCAGCTCTCCAAATGAAATGCTGGTGAGTTTACCTGTATAGTCCTCTGAGTGCCATCAATGGTGACAGACAGTAAGGGTGAAGCCAGGTTCCACTCGCTGGTCACGTTTAGTTTCATCCCATCAACTTCCACCTGTTGTGACACCAAACAAGGCTGTTACTATGAAGACAGACAGAAAACTGATCTCAAGTTCATTACTGCATACAAAACAGCAACCATTTTAAAACAGATGGCTCCCAAACAACCTGTCATGTTTACTGCTTCTGCCATAAAAGACAGGGTCCAACAACAGAGTCATCCAGCTATCTCTGGGGAGAGGTGAAGGACCTGTGAACAGCTGCCTCCGAGTAGCAAGGTTTCAAGTGATTTCCAGCAAGTAACAAACAGCCATCCAACTTTTAAACCTATCTGGACATGCTACATTTACTGCAATTAGACAAGTAATGCATATAAATTCCAGTGACACCTTGCAACCCACACAACAGGGCTTGCATATAATATTCTCTCCAAGGACCAAGGAAGAACTTTTCCTATGCTTCTAATGAACGGTTTTGCATTGTTATCTTAATTAATATGAGGCAGTAATTAATTCTTCAGTGTTTTGCCTCAAAGTCTAGAAAAATTTTGCCAATTCTGTCATGTTTTCTTCCAATATACACTTGATCAAAGGAATACAATTTCTGACTTGAATGACAATATATTTATCCAGAAATATTTTTTTTTAATCATCCCATAATAGTTATAGAAAAATATTTACAGGTAAAGCACAAAAAAACCCTGAGTTCTGAAAAAAGTGTAGAACAGAGTAACTGTAATGACACTTCTATCATTCTTCTATTATGTAACAGTGCTTAAAAACACACATCGTGCATTCACTGCTGTAAAAGCCTAAGAGTAAGGGCTGGATTGTGAAAAAAAAATAAATTACTATACATGGACAAATGCAATTAATGATTAATAAATGTGGCATGTTTTGAACACACAACATGCTATCCAGGGTAGGTAAATTCGATTTAAATTATATTATTTTACCATAAAAAGAAGAAAAATCATGGTTGGCTGATTTCCTTCCTCTATCAAAATCTCCAAATATTTTCAATCAGTAAATTACAGACAATATTGATAATGGCACAAATATTACATACATTCTCAGTAAAGTAGTGGAAAATTACTTCATTTAGAAAAAAAGCTGAGCCCACATTTTGCAAAATAAAACTTAAAAAGCTTACTCTTTTAGATCTCAGACTAATCATTATTTCATCTTATAATAAGAACAGGCAACTGTAATCTTAGTGTAACTTAAAAGAAATCCATAACAGGGAAGTGCAGAAGAGCAATGTTTAATTTGATAATTTTATTTCTGTTAAGAAGAAAAAGCTCTGCCTTAAAGAACCTCTATTTTTGAAACCTTTAGTTTAGAATACAAAATCTGTCTTTTAGTGTTACAATCTACTCCATTTCTACAGGCTTTAACTATAAAGTTCCATGTAAAGAACATAAAGAAAAACAAGTAATTTATAACGGTTCACCAATAGGCCAGATTAGCTGGCATGCTTCAGGTACTTTACACTGCTCCAATGATGCAAACCAGCTATAAACCTGGCTTCAGTTAAAGCAGACCTGCAGCTGGTTTGCGTTGCCAGAGCACTGCAAAGCAGCTGGAACACACCAGTGAACTTAGTCTGCTCCCAGCAAAACTGAATCAGCAAAAACTGTCTTTACTGAGAACAGCAGAAACACCTGAAGAAGACTGTCCAAGTGGAGAAAAGCAAATCTGGTCCTCTGTCTCAGCCTTCTTTGATTACCAATTGAACTTTGGGAAGGCAATTCTTTAAAAAGCTGTCTATCACTATAACCAAAGAAAGACTGTCTGCACTGGAGCCTGGGTCTGAAAACATCACTTGCCATGTTTCTCCAGGGAAGGAGGTGAAATGGGATGAAAGCATGCTAGGTTACTGGCCACCAAAAATACTTCAGCTGTACACTGTGCTTGTTGCACTGCGGGATTTACACGCAGCCTCAGAGAAAATCTATAGCCAACAGCTGGAGTCCCAATAAAGGGTGTTCCAGTGGCAACAGGCAAGTGGATACCTCCACCACAAACTCAATTTAATCATTAGCTCTTTAGTCACTGTACAGATGAACAAAAGAAAAGTAAACCAAGGGTATCACAGAGTAAATGACCTGTTTAAAAATCCCTCAAAAAGTCCATACAAGTCTAGCCATCATTGACGCCAGATTACATGAGTAACAAAAAATTTCTGGTGGAAACCACCCTGAAAGAAGAGAGACCAGCAGACAGATGGTAGGTCTAAACAAGCCATGGCACTCCAGGAACACTATGGCTGCTTATGTGCAATAAAAAAACCACCAGACAATATACTGACTCTACTATATTTTCCCTGTTTAAAAAAGAATTAAGGGCTGTAGGCTCACCACAGTATGTGCAACCAGGGAAGATGATGTGAAGCCAAGAGGGTCAAAAGGAAGTTGTCTGTCTCTGCTCCAATAGGTAGGATGACAAAGCCAGGATGTCAAACCAACACACATAGCAAAAATGGGGGTTGAAACTAGTGCTTTACCTAATAGATCAAATCTTTCTGCAGCTTGGCAACCACCAGCCTGGCAAGATTAGTTAGTGGAGGTAGAGCAATAGGTAAGATGTTCAGAGAACTTGTCAGAAGTTTGCATTTGCCTTCATTCCTCCTCTAGCAATGGATACAATAAGAGAATCTAACAAATACTGTAATAAAAGGAGGGCCTTTTTGCTTTAGTCTTGAGGTGTGAAGGGGAATATGGGGATGACTAATGAAGTCAATGAAGTTACATTGACTATTTCCTCGTTTATTCTGTTTCTGTGCTCATAAGACAGTCAGGAACAAATCCACTCATTGGACACTAACACTTGAACTATAGGGAGAAGATCCCAGTCAAATGACTCATGGAACAGACCATACTGTGCTGTATATCACAGCTATACAGCTTAATTCTCCAAGTACTCAGTTTTGTGTTTGTGTGTGTGTGTACGCGTGCACGTGCACATCATGTTGTGCCATGTGGAAGAATTACTCTGTAGTGACTATAGTTGTTTGAACCATTGCTACACTACACCAATGGGGCATGGTGGTGGATTTTTAGCTGCTTCTTTTATATAGGATTGTTTGTCCTGCTGTAAGGGCATAAAAGATAAAAGCAGACGTGGTCCTCTTTTACAATTATTTCCAATTCAAAAGCTATTGCAAATGAGGTCTCAGAAAGATGAATGACAAGTCCAAGACACAAGGCTAGAAAAAGGTCAGCAGCTTATTCTACTGTCACAACTTTGCAGACTTTCGCTGGCATGCTCCTGAACTACACAAGTAGCAGCCCCTTCACCTCTTGTGGACTGAGTTCCTGATGTTCAGCATGATAGGTACCAGCTAACCAATAGTGCAAAGAGCTGCAAAGCATAATCTGCATTCAGTTTCCTTTGGAGAACATCATTTGGCATTCTGTGTGCATGTCAGGCAATTAGAGGAGGCAGCACAAGCCTGAGTGTTATAGCCCTGTTAATTTACTAATGCAAAGTCTCGCACACATCTGGCACATGTCACTTCTTTTCTCCTGGAAAGGAAGGTGGTTTTCCAGGAGACTGGAGGGCAGCTCAAGCATTTGTTTCCTGCCTGATGCTTCAAAACAGTATGCCTGAAGTTCCTCGTGCCAGCCTGGAGTCTGACTAACTTCAATTTTGCCTTCCAGCACAGTGTTTAACTCGACTTTAACTTGATGCTTTTCGTTTAACTCCTAGAAAGTCCTGGCCCTAATTTCTGAGTTACACCACTCCTACCCCTTAACACTTCTTAATTCTACCTCTTGCTATAGCAGAAGTGATGGCATTCCCTAGTCACCCAGATAAACCAAATGAAAAGTCACCCTCTGCAGACCTGCCTTGCTGGAATCCTTCTCTGGTCAAGACAGCTGCCCACGAAGATGTTACCTTTCAGGAAAACAGACATTACTATTCACAGGAGATTTACAAATATTCAGTGTCACAGACTCCAACCCTTTTAACTGGCGTCAATTTAGCTGTAAAACTAAGGCACATCCAGTGAACATCAAGGACTCTACAAACTGAAACCTTAAAATCATCCATCCAGGAAGGAGCAACAGTAGCAAGCATCGCTGTTGTAAACGTTAGGTAGCATTCATGTTTGAGGACTTTACTCAAGCCTACACAAAGTAAAGATGTCCTCTTCTCTGAGGAAAAGTAACTGTCTCAGGCAGAAGCTTCTTCACCTCAATTACTGCTTAACACCACTACCCATGCCAAAACAACAAGGAGATTCTTTTCATTTTTGAGTCAGGTTAAGGGGCTCTGCTTGTGCAGAAGAGGGGGTGGGCAGAGGACTCACTGCACACTGTGGCAATAGAAGGTCCAGCTGGAGGCAGCAGTGTTCAGAAACAGTCTACAGTGATCTCAAACTAAGCCAAATTGAGTCGCACAAAGTGGCTTCTGGTTCCCAAACAGTTTTCATAACATTCCTGAAATTCTCATCTGATCTACTGTCCAGCTAATGGAGAATCACACGGAATGGAAACAGGAAGCCAAAAACTGTCCTGCACCAAAGCTACCCTCCGTTACCTTTTGCAGTCCCATGTGACTTTAGGAATGAGTCTAAAGCTTCCTTTAGAAGCATGACACATTTTATAAAATATTATGCTAGTCCTCCATGGGAAAACAAAACAAAACAAAACAACCCACACCAAACAAAACCACACCTCACACCACACAAAACCTACAGTCTTTCCCAATCAGCAGCAGAGCTCAAACGCTCTCTTGCATCTCTCTGCGTATTCTCAAAGCCAATTACTACAACACAGTTCTTTCTTATGATGAAAATTAGCAGCCACCTGGAGTTTGTAAGCACTTGTGGTCATTTGCAGAGTTGTTATGGAAATTATTGAGTCTTCCTATATAATCTTCTCTAACTCCCCCACATTGTCTTTAAATTCTCTGAATAAAAAGGGCGTCATATCTACCACATTAGGAAACAGTATCAACCAAATAGTACTTCACACGTCATTCATAAATGCAAAGAAACCCATAAAGATTCCCCATGGGGGTAGTTATTAGTCAAGCTCCTTCTTCTTGTATATGCTTTTTTCCCTATTCTTTGGACTGTATTTGCCAGTGCCCCAGGGCCTAATTACCCATAAAGCGTTTGACATTTTTCAGGGTCACATCCTGAAAGAGGTGACAGGAGTGTACGCTTGTCAAGTTTACAGATGGTGCAAAACTGGGGCAAACAGTTAACACACTGCAGGGTGGGGCTGCCATCCAGGGGGCCTAGAGGGGTGGACAGGCAAAAGGAAGTGGCTAATGGGAACTTTGTGACATTCAAGACAAGAAGTCCAGCATGTAGGAAGGAAGAGTCCATTGCAGTGATACAGGCTGGGACCTGACAGGCTGAAGAGCAGCTCTGTGGAAGACTTTGAGATGTAGACAAGACATACAGATTGGACACAAATGGGTCAGCAGAACGCCTTGGCAGCAAAGGAGGCCAACAGTGTCCTGGGCTTTTTTAACAAAAGTATAGTCTGCTGATAGAGGGAAGTGATTACACCCCTCTAGTCAAAACGCAGACCACATCTAGATAGTTTTCACAAGAAAGACATTGGCTTTGTTTAGTTACACAAAGTTCCCATTAGCCCATTCCTCTTGCCTGCCTAGGTCCCACTGGGTGGCAGCATTGCCCTTGACTGCACTGAGCAGTTTCCCAACTTAGCTCTTCTGTAAATTTTATGACCACGCACTCCCACTGCCTCCTTCAGGTCATTGGAAAGGTTGTTGAACAGGACTGGTCACAATATAGACCCTTAGTGACCTCTGACTAGACCACACTCCATTAACCATGACCCACTGAGCCTGGACACAACTAGCTTTTCATTCACCTGGTTGTGCAAGATAGTGTCAAAAGACTTGCTAAAGTTAGGGTAAATGACATTCATTGCTCTCCCCTAGTGCACAAATCCTGTCCATTTATCACAGAAGGCTATCAGGTTGATCAGCCCTTGGTAAATTCGTGCTGACTGTTCCCTGTCACCTTCTTTATGTGCCAAGAAATGTGCTCCAAGAGGACTGTATGAACTTTCCAGGGATTGGAGTGAGGCTGACCAGGCTGTAATTCCATGGGGTTTGTTTATGGCCTTTTCTGAAGACCGGTGCAACATTTGTTTTTCTCCCTCAACCTTCGTGACCTTTCAAAGGTACAGATTTCAATCTTGCTACCCAAGTCATCTCTCTCAGCATTCTTGGATGCAGCCTGTCTAGTCCCATGGATTTCCAACATTGGAACTCTCCCAGTCGCTGCCTTTATCTGCATCTGCCTCCTCCCTGAACTCTTTCACTAATAACAGAAGCCTGGGAGATCTTGCTGGTGTAGACTGAAGCAAAGAAGTCATTGGGTGTCTTAGGCTTATCTGTGTCTGCTGTTAAGAAATCACCTGTGATCCCTCTGTGGATGCATCATTTCCCCTTTTCAGATTTTTATTACTAATACAGTGGTAGATGCTCTTTCTGTTGCTCCTAACATTCCTTTCAACTGTCAAGTTAAGCTTTGGATTTCCTAACACCAACACTCCACGCCTGGACAATGTTTCTAAATTCCTCCTTTGCATTCTGTCCCTGCTTCCACCTCTCACGTGCTGCCTTCTTCCCCTAGAGCTCTGCCATTATACTTGATCTTAACAAAGCTGGTTTACTGATAAAGGTGCTTATTTGCCTGAGTATTCTTGCACTTAGAGGATGCTGCCCTTAAAGACCTGCCAGCTTCTCTGAGCTCTTTTGCTCCTCGGAGCTGTCTCCCGTGAAAGTCTCCCTATCTATAAAATAAATAAATAATAAGCTGGTCTACTAGCCTGAAGTCTGGGGTCTGTACCCTGCTAACCTTGTTTCTCACTTTCTTCAGGATCCTGAACACCAACCATTTATTTCATGGTTGTAGCAGACAAGGCTGTCATTGATTATCATGCATTCATCTGTTTCTTCCTTGATAGTGAGTAGCAGATTCAGCTGTGTCAATTCCAATTCACTCATCCAGTACCAGTTATCTGCCAGTTATCCCAAACACCCTTCAGAAATCTTCCTCCTTGCAACCCACCATGTTGACCTTCCAGATGATTTCAAGATCCCCTGTGAGGACCTTGTTCTGAGACAGAGATTTCCTCCAGTTAATTTTAAAAAATCTTCGCCTACATCCTCACCTAGATCAGGTGGTCTGTAACTTCCTCTCCCCATGCCTTTTTTTTTTTTTTTTTTTAAATCAAGTGAGTAGCCTTCACCTGCCCAAGTGATTTCATAGTCCAGATACTCAGCTTTCATCTTCTCTGTAGGCATGGAATGAATTGCTCTCCCAAAACCCATGGCAAATCTAGAAACATAGATGATGGTCTTATTCTAGTGAAGGATTCTTCTGGCCTCCAAGCACTCACAGCATCATCTCTGCTTCTTAAGCTCTTCCCAGTCATATCTGCACACAGCATACTTGCTGGTGCTGGTCCCTGTGCTAGCTGTGGTACACACACACACTAGCACAGACTTGAAGACGCTGACAGGATTAACAGCCACACCAGCAACATGCACCAGTCCCTTTGCTGCCATCACTGCCACTAAAACCCCAATTTCACATGTACCCATCATACAGGCTTTTTCAGGGAAATCCACATTGACACTGCTTTCAAGATGACTGGCCTTCTCTCAATGAAAAAAGAATCAAAGCTGAAAATGCCATAAAAAGAGAGGCTTCTTCCTTTTGTTTCCATAGAGAACTATTTTTTTGTGCTTTCTTCTGATAACGCCTCATGAAGAAACTTGGTAAATGGTGCTTCCTTTAGCACACTAAGTTTTGCTTATCACAATTAGCAATGGTCTAAAATCTTGCAAGATTAGCCACCAAAAAAAAGTGCATGAAAGAGCAAATAGGAGAGAGACACTCTGTGGCCAACAATGCAGTCTACCAACAAACTCAAGAAAATGTCACAAAGAAAGAAGATCCTTTAAGCCCAAAACAGTGGCTTTCAAATAAAAACTGAATTCACTGATACTTATACGACAGCAATTTCTTTGATTCAAATTAATCTGTTTGTTTAGCTTGCATTTTCAGCTTGTAGTTATTGACAATACACGCACATCAGATTAACTGACTGACCTTTATTCTTTCTTCAAGTGACTGCAAGGTTACCTTTTTGGACTTTTGAAGTAGTTGGCCAGATGCTTTCGAAAGGAAGTTAAAGTATGTGAGTTTCAATCTCATTAAAATGGCCTTTTTTTTTTTTTTTAACAAACTTTCCTTTTGTTCATATCAGCACTTACTTTTTTAAAAGATCCCAAGAGACAGTTCCAGTCTAGAGATCACTTGTCCCAAAGAAAGCTCTGTTAACTATTTATAGATCATGTCCTTTTGTACAAAACTAGATCAAGCAATTTATTGAGTGCATGACTGCAGGAGAGAAATTCATTTGCTCTGTCAGCAAGGCAGCCTTTTACCTGCTATGAACAAGACCAGAAGATCTGAATTGCTGGGCTTGTACTTCAAATGCATGTTTTGACATTGTGTGTCGGGCACCATCATCTTTTTCCAGTTTTCAAAGTATTAAGCACATTCAATAAATAGGCAGTCCTTAATCACAAGAGCAAATAGCCCATAACCACTAGAATAAAGCAAACACATCTGCACACATCCAAATTATCTCTCTTTTCTTTAAAGCAGCAAATTACCATTAGCACCTTTGGTTTATCTCACTTTAGAAATGGGACCATGCCATTCAAGAGACCAAGAGAGGAGCACACAACAGGCATCAGCTCCTCAGCTTAACAACAGAATGGGAAAAAAATGAGAGAGAAGCAATTGCCTCCATCACCTCTAATCAGCAAGGGCTTTCTTTCAGTGTTCACCAGGGAAGTGATCCTCTCTGTAAAATCTAGTAGAGAAGCTGTATGCAACAAAAATACTCAGCTATTAAAAAACACTGACATTTGCTGGCATCTGCTTTAGACACACAGAGAGCATAGCTGGTTTGGGGAATATGGGTGTCTATTGTTATAGGACCAGCAAGAAAAAGAAGAAAGATCATGCTTTGCTTTCCTTTTCCAGTTGCACTACCAAGACAAATGCCCTGGCTCTCCCTGGCTAAACACCCTCCATCCTGGCTACAGGTATTGCTTCTAGATGGCTAGAAAATGGTGCAGGTGGTTCAAACAGTAATACTACTATCACATGCACACAAGGCACTTTCAATGTTGCATTGCACTCCAACTTCCCCTGGCCAGTAAAATAATGTGCTGTGATATTCTCGTTAGCTATCTTGAGAAGGGGTCTAACAGAGACTAATGACAGAATCCAAGTCATTGAGAGCATTATGCTGGGAGATAAAAATACATTGGTAAAATAGTGATAAGGTAGACCCTGCTGTTTTAGTAACTTTTGAGTCAGGATTCATGCCTATACACTGAAATCACCAAGCAAGCCTGATTCCTAAAGGACTTTCAGCTGCAAAGTTTCCATTCTTTCACCTCAGAGTCACACAGGGATCCCAAGCCCTACCTCACTCGACAGTATAAATATATATGACCTTATCATACCAAAGTGCCATTACAAAACATGACAGACTAAATCTCATACTACCATTTTAGACAAAAAATATGTTTTGGAGTAGATTTTTCTTTTTCTTTAAGGATTCATCTGATACATATACTGATTTAGCAAAAGTTATGCAATAAGGATACACAAGAACAAATTATTTTCTTTAAACAGAGAGACTGTATCACCAGAAGCTGGATCTCAAGCTTAGAGCCACAAATAAATGAATTCCTGCCTTGACTGACAATGTGCTGCTGACAGGTCATACATAACTCTCGAGTCTCTAATTTTTATATTCTTAATTGGGAGAGAGAGGTGCAAATTTATACTGGCTATTGAGGAACTCCCAGTTACACTATTCAAGATATCTATTTGGAAAAATATGAACAGATAATATAATTTAGGAAGATTATTTTTAAAAGAAAACTTATTTTTAAAAAATATCAAAACAAACAACAGACAGGCAGAACAACATAGGCACACACATCCTCAACATCAAAAAAAAAAAAAAAATCAAGTTCCTACTGGTCTCCTTTCTATCTTCTTTCTAAACTGAGAATTATGCATTAGGGTAGACTTCCATGTCTGGTCTAAACGAAGCATACCACAGCAATTTGAAGAGCATTTGAAATCACAAAGATCGTATCCGTCAACTATGAAGTGTTTTATTTCACACACCATTTACAACTTGATACAGAGATCCAACAAAATCAGCAGGCTCCAAAATGGCTAATGAGAAAGAAAAGTGTCACCTTATTATACTTGAAAGTTGCAATCTACCTCAGCCTAGTTACGTAGGGTGGATCTTCACACTGGACAGAGCCTGACAATGGTTTAAATTACTTTTCCCATTGTACTACCATGGCAGGAAGGCTATCTTCTCTTCAAAGAGGTGAAGAGCTAGAACAAGCAACAGTTAAAAAAAAAAAAAAAAAAAAGGAAAGAAGTGTCTTTGATTTGACATTGTGTAGTGACAAGAAGAAAGTACAGTGGGCAACTGGGTATGGATTTCATCCAGCAGTTCCAACCTGCTGCTCTCAGCTGTCACAACAGGATATAGGTCAGCACTGGTCCTTCAGATATCCCCAGCCCAAGGTTATTCACCACTTAAAGCTTTACATGCAAAATATCTGCTCTTGCATATCTTGCCCAAACTGCCCTAGATGCTTCAAGACTGTAAGAGTTTCATAGAATCAAAACCGATTCTTTTTAAAGCCAAATCTATTTTGATATTATCTGTGATCCAATATATGTCCTTCAATCAAAAAACCCAAGGGAATACTTCTGTATGCTGTATCAATCCACTGGATTAAGGAGAAAAAGAAAATGGTAACAGCTAGATTGGCTACACAGTTTCCCAAGTATAAGAAAAATAGTGATTGTAGGAGACGACTTCTTTCTTACAGCCAAAAGATAAAAAAAGCTACTTTTGTTTTTGAAATAAAAATAAGCATTGAGAAAGAAGGGACTAGATGCAATAAAAAATACTTATACACCTCTTCCCATTTGTCCTGGTTTGAGTGACAACAGAACTAATTCTGTTAAGTGATTTTACTTTTCAGTTCAGTTCTTCTAACTGCACTGTCTGAAGTCAGCAGCCTGTTTGCACAGGCAGTGGTTGCTGCTGGCAGTGATAACACCCCCCGTTTAGAGTCACTACCAAGGATCGGTGTGCAGACCAAGGCTGCTGCTGGATCTTGTGAACCACACTGGG
>JANIJG010011789.1:0-64385 GCA_024611175.1 Megaceryle torquata | reverse complement strand
TCCCTTATTCCTTTTCTCTTCCCCTTTGGGGAGGGAGGGGGGTTAACAGAGAGTGTCTGTTATAGGTCTAAGGGGCCGCCTGGACCCTAAACCATGACACCATTGTTTGGTTAGTTTCCATGTTTAATAACTTTAAAACCAAAGCAAGTGTTTTACATGACTTTCAAGAAGCTGGTGTGAAGTAATTGCATCATCAGATGCTTACCAACTCCTTTACACCATTCCCAGCTCCCCAGTCACACACTTGAATCATCTCTCTTGGGCATGTTCAACCAGCTCCAAGACAACGCCACATTTTTATCAAAACACACCAGCCATTTTGCAGGGAAAAGAAAGAACTGTAAGAAATTACCAGGAGTAATAGTAGGCGTATCTCTTCTTTTGAAACTCCTCCTCTAGCTTTTAAATTTAGCCCAGAAAAGGCAGTAAGAATGTCACCCCTCCAGAGGTGATAAAAAGGGAAGAACACAGGCCAGTGCACATGAGATAAGGATGCAAAGCTGACACAGCAGGGAGAAGATGAGATACCACAAGAGCCATAAGCCCCTCACACAAAAGAGGAAATGCTGAAAAGTTCTGAAGCATTTCCATAAGCAGAACAAATCAAGTCATGTAGCAAAGTAAAAAAGATGTTTACATCTAATGCTATTTACCTTAGCAGTTAATGGGATTGCATTGTTTATGTTAACAAACTGATTACCATGATTTTACTCAAAAGGCATAAAAGTACTGCATGTGATTAGACACCTCTTTGAATTCAGTTTCTCCTTATGGTTCCTGCTACTTACATTTAAATAGGTGACAGTGGCTTGCTACTGACTTTTACCAGAGTAAACTCAAATTCACCATGCTAACAGAAGCAGTTCAATAAAAAACAATATTTCCTTCAAAAAGACCATATAAACTTAATTCAAGTTCTTTTTTAATGTTTTGGGTAGAACAATCTTAATTACATTTTTGTCACATAAAAGTTGATATGGAAACTGTTATGTGAGTTGTTTGGAACATTCAGTTTTCCAATCTACGTAAATGTAGGGGAAAAAGTGAAGTGCACACCCTGAAATAATGTGGCATTAGAGACAGATTACCTACATCCTTTAGCATTAAACACAGATAATTTCCTCAACAGGGAAACCTCATGAAGTGATTACGATACTGTAACTACAAAAATGCAGCCAGCATCTGCTAAACAACCTCTTTATTTTAATCACCTATAAATATTCAGACTTTGGGCAAATCAAAAATATACATCTTGTAACAGCTGTCAACAAGAACAGAATAAGTTTTACACTGTCCTAAATAAAACATGCAATAGCCACACATTGAGATGCATATTTACTCCAACAGTGAAATTCTGGAGGTATGAATTAGATATCAATTAGATACTAAGAAGAAGAAAGTGCACAGAGAATACAAAAAAAACCAAACCATGAGATCTTCTCAGGCAGCTATGAAAGGGACATCCTGACACTACAGCTTCTATTGCCTCCACCAGTTTAAAACCACAGGAAACGTACTGACTTCTTATTTGAGGGTTTTGTCATAAAAGGCTTATCTTTCATAGTACTATACTGTGGTGCTATCTCCAAACACATTTTGGGACCTTTTGGAAACTCCATTAATAGATCTTATCCTAATTTTTCTAGCACCATTTTCTAAAAACTTAGATTGAAAGATTCTGTCATCTTCTAACAGCCATCATTTCATATTCTGCAATGTAGCCACAAAGCACCAGCAAAACCACTAAGATGGAAAAATGCAGGAAGTTTACCTATGGATCATAACTACTTCCACATTCAAAGCCCGAGCAGTCCCCAGAGATACTAATGTTTTCCTACTTTTCTCTAATGCTTTTAAACAAGGGCCCAATTCCTGAGCCCAGTAAACCTTGGCTGGGCTCTGTGTAACGTGCATTGCAGAGAACATCCTACAAAGCAGATGGGGACCCTCATACGCTCGTATTCCACTATCCCAGTCACTTAAAATGGCCCCCACACCAGAACACAAAGATGCTCCAGCCAAGGGTCAAAGAACAGGAAAATCTCCATAAATGAAATTCCTTCTTCCCTTAAGAGACAGCAGAAGAGCTCAATGCAAGGAATGCAAGGCCTTTGAACTAATTCTGCTCCTGTTTTCAAAGCAACCTCTCTGCCAAGAGCATCCCCGTTCTTAAAGCCATAAGCCTGTCCAAATCACTTGACCAGATAAAGCCAAGACAGTATATGTATATGGTGTAGAAACAATTGGAGTCTACCTCCAGTGATGCGATATCGGGCAGAAATCAACTGATCATCTCAATTTGTTAAAGTGTGAAATTCATTCTCTCTCACTAAGAAGCAAGTTTTAATTTTGATGATGAACTGTAACAGCAAGAAGTAGTTGAAAGCATCATAGAAAACTGGAAGGCACAAGAGAAAAGATCACATAAAAAATTTTGCTCTGTACAAGCTTTAATTCAGAAAATAAAAGAAAAATTTAATGGCACAAGATATTCTTTGGAGAACTGGGGCTTTCAACAGGCTGCACCTAAAATCCAAAGAATCAATGCAGCTCAATTGGGATATTTAGGAGATGGTCAATGAAACAAAGCAAAACCAAAACAAAAATATTAAGACTGTCCTAATATTTTTAAAGACCCTAAGAGAGGTTCTATGCAAGCATATTAACAAGAAATGTAATATAGCAGTAGTGCAAAAGTAAAATGAAAAATGAAGAAGTAGGCAGCCAGTGCTTAAAAGCTGAACATTTTCAAAAAAATTCCCCAAACAAGCTAGAAACATTGGAGGAAAACCCCGGGTAAAGTTAAAATAAAATACCAGTAAATGAAAAATGTAAAAAAGCCAGAAAAGCTGGTATAACCCCAGGTCAAAAAGGCAAGGAACATGATCTCAGCTCAGGGAAAACATAGTTCCTGTCTATGTAGGGGCCCTACCTAGAAAACCATGTAACAAAGCTAACTTCACACACTAAAAATCATAAGTGGTAGGGAGAGGACTATAAAGAGCCTGGTACAATCATGTATCTGTAATTAGAGGCCTCATTATTCAAAAGCTGGTGAGGAATCGAGGACAGCACAGGAAGAGCAATAAGGACTGAGTTGAATATACCATTCCAAAAAACAGCAAAAAGTTAGAAGGGTCAGCATTCAAATTATTAGCAACAGACCTACATAATACCACACTTGCTTCCCCCTTGACACCACCATCTCTAATGCTTTGACTTACAGATAGACCTTGGCAAACAGAGGAGAGGAAGGAATAAAAGTAACCATTTGAAAATCTCCTACAGATGTAAATATCATAGCTCTTGACCGGTGTGAGTAATAGGACAGAATTAAGGAGAAACATTAGGGTAAGTCAAGAGGCGTATTTTAAGCCAATGAACAAGAAACTTCCTTGGGATAAATGCTACCACCACCTCACTGGCCAGGGCTTCCCCTAACAGCTGTGGGATGAAGATCCAAGAAAGAAGAAGGAACCCACCGTCCCTTCAGATTTTCCTCCACTGTCCTTTCCAAGCACAAGGATACATATATTCTGCAGCACTACCGCTGTTCTGTGAGGGACTGGAATGGCCCTGAGATCTGAGAGCCAGGGTTTGGGCTCCTTTGCCCTCTGCATGAGGTGGGATGCAGCAAAGGATAGCCAGGAACCACAGTAACATCCCAGTACTGATGTTTCCCAAAGTACTCCTCGTAACAGAGCTGTGCATCAGCTTACACACTGTTTTGGATGATAGACTTTTCTTAGCCCTCAGACATCAACAGCAGCATTTAGCATGCTTAAAAACAGGTATAATTTTGCCTGTTAGGGCAAAATAATTTCACCTTAATCTGTATTTTAGGAACTTTCAGAGTAAGCTGCAGAACTTCCAAGTGCACATTATCAGCTGTACCAAGTAATGAGCTGTGTCTGTAAACACTGCCTGAAGCAAGCTAGTTAACCTAGTGTTGCATGTACAAAGGGTCAGCAGATGTGAATGGAAGATTTAGCTGGCTTCAAATATTTTAAATAAAATTGTTATCCGGAGCTAAGAAATGCTGAATGATGCTAGCATGGTATTTTAACTTCTAAAAATCCAATAAGCTTTTGTGAATGTCATTGACAGAATGGCACATGATACCACATGAGCTATTAGGAAGCTACTTCTCAGAAATGAAGGATAGCACAAACCATAGGCAAGCTCTAGCTTTCACGTAGCCATTAAATACATGTCATTTTCAACTTGCCACTACTTGCACCTCCCGTAACAATTATTCTCAATTTCTTTTCATCTGTCCCATAAAAAAAAATGATTGCTTCTGCTTTACTTAATCCTCCACTTACATCAACTCTATTGTTCATTTCCTTCCCTTTCATCTTCTCCACATTAATTCCCCACATCGCTTTTGATCTAGCTTTTTCTTTCCTTTTTTTCCCCTACAGATTCTTTCTGATGAAGAATTTACAGCCATAATGTTCATCTGACGTGCATGGTGATATTTTATTGATTTGCCACTCTGTCTATTAGTTCTGTATAATGAATAGCATTATACAAAACACAAGATGGGTTGCCTATGCCTATAGCTTGGATCTTGAAAATCAATTTAACTGAACCTGAAAAATGTTCCATTTTATCGGTAAATATTCATATTTAATTATAATTGGAGCAGCATATGCAAGGAGCAGCCAGAAAAAACAAACATTTCCTCCTCACATTTCCTCCTCACAGTCCAAAGAATTACTCTCTGCCATAGTGGCAAGCCAAGTAAATAGAATAATTGCGATTTTCACTGCTGCTAAATAAGAAATAGAAAACCTCTCCAGGAACCGTTCTGTGTGGCTGTAATAAATGCCCACAGAAACAGGATAACCTACATTATTCATCCCCCTGCAGAAAGCACGGTCCTTTTAGAACTGGAAAGACTGAAAGAAGTGGAGCAGCTGATTTTAGCTGATATAAACCATAAATTATATTTTAAATAGGTACTATATTTAATTTTTGAGACAAAAAAAAAAAGGCATTTAAGTTCAGGCAAATTTTAATGCTAACAAGTGTAAGTTTTATGTTCATGAAGTGATATCCAAGTATATAAACCCCTCAAAAATTACTTTTCTTACCATACTATACTTTACTTAACATACTAAACTGCAAAATCATATAACCTAAGATAAATTTTGTGTTTACTCATTTATGTCAAAACCAGTCACGGGATAAAATCTCTGAGAAGTCCCAGAAGTAGAAGCCAGGGCCAAGGCATCCTTTCTTCCAGACTCACAGACCCACAGCCAACCTGCAACTATGTTCCTCCTCGGGCTTTCGGTCTCTGGCCTCGTGAATGTTTTATTCCTTGCTGCACCAGTAGAGCTTCAACAAAAGAAGGGCTTTAATTGCTCCCCACGACATGAGACCAGCAGAAGGGAGAGCGGCTGCTAACTCTCCTGCTGAACTCAATACCAGTAGTATTTGTTAGTCACAGGTGGCAGTGCCAGTGCATGACCTTCAAAGGAAGCAGGTGCAGAAACACTTAGGCCATTGTGTGTCAGCAGCAACACAAAGGAAAGCTATGCCAAAGCTTCAGCCCAAGCAAGATACTAGAAACTCCAGGCATGTGCAAGTACCAACCATCTATGCAGTTTTACTGGCAAAAAGAAAAAAAAAAAAAAATTAAGCACCTTAAGTATTTCAGATACATTAAAGGTTAATCCTGGATTTTGACAAAGGCACCCCAGAAATTAAAGATTCACTTACCATCTCATACAACACTGAGGTCTTCAGCAGACCTAGGCTGGTTCTTTGGTACACACAGTGAATAATTTGTCCTGTTTATTATCACAGTCACCTGAGATTAAGGCAATACTCAACAAGTTTAGAGAACTAAACTCAATCATCCTCCCTCTGCTGCAACTACTAGCTGAGGACAGAATCACAGAATGGTAGGGGTTGGAAGGGACCTCTGGAGATCATCAAGTCCCACCCCCTTGCCAGAGCAGGATCACCTAGAGCAGGTTGCACAGCAGTGCATCCAGGCAGGTTTTGGAAATCTCCAGAGAAGGAGACTCCAGAACTTCTCTGGGCAGCCTGTTCCAGGCTCCATCACTCTCACAGTAAAGAAGTTTTTCCTGATGTTTAGGTGCCACCTCCTGTGTTCCAGTTTGTGCCCACTGCCCCTTGTCCTGTCACTGGGCACCACTGAAAAGAGTCTGGCACCAACCTCTTGACACCCACCCTTCAGATATTTATAGGCATTGATAAGATCCTGGGACAGTCAAACACACTTTCCTTAAGGAAACCTGAGAAATACTTCACTAATGGAAAAAGATCCAAATTAGAAGTTTTAGGTCTCCCTTTATCTGCTAGGGTTATTTTCATGAAAACAGAGCCTTTGCACCCAGCCATACTCATCACCTCTCCTAATCTACCAGTTAAGCTTTCCCCATTAACATGAACACTTTGTGTTTGCCTGTACAAGATGACAACTCAACAAGGGCATCACATGGTATGATAAACACCGGCCACAGCACTGGTTTTGCCTAACCTCTGTCTCAGTGGTTTTGCCAGACCTCTGGCATTCTAACAGAAGAGCTTTGGGGACAGACTAGAGAAGCGGAAGATGGTAAATTTGTAATGGGTAAATTGAAATGATGTCTGCTGACTTTCTAGTCAATACATGGTAGAATAAAAATTTAAGTATCCCTGAGCTTACTGACTTATATTAAGAAACAATAACAGTAAAAATCCTTCAGCACAGGCAACTGAAGGTGACAAAAAAAAAAAAAGCCTATTTTTTCCACTCTTAAGAAAACACAGGAAACAAAACTTTTCTGTCTCCCTGTCTATAGCAATTTTCAAAGCAATTATAGTTGTTACTGCCAGCTATGAAGGTTGACACATGCAGCCCTTCGACAGTCCACAGGCAAAGTATCTAGCAAAGTTTAAAATACTTAGAAAAACCAACGAGACCAGCTGTCAAAGTCCTGAACGCGTAATAAAGTGATAAAATTCTACGCCTGAATTTTTATAACTACAAAATGATGACACAATAAAGCAAAACAGATCTATGTTATGTATTTTCTCACCAGTCTTGTAAAAATTTTGGCACGTTCCCAAATAATAATTCTATGAAAACTGAATTCAGACTGGCTCATTCTGCAACAAGAGATCCCGTGAGCTAGAGCATCCATCATTTGGGTTTACTATTAATTTCTATTCTCTGCAATGAATGATCTCCACTTTGCCACAAAATTAGTTTAGAATCTCAGATTTATTTTTTTTTTAAGTTAAGGAAGTCCTCTATTTTGCATTATAGCACCTACTGACTACAAAAATAATTAAAGCTTGTTAACGTACATATAAAATATAATTACCTGGCTGTGCATTGATCTTCCCTGTGGGGAGTTTCCTTGTTATAACTACAACAAAGTTGGCGTCTAATGACAGTAATGGCAAGTAGAACTGGGAAAAATGAATATTCAGAATTATAACAAAAAGACTCTCAAAATCCCTGGAGCTTGATGAACTTTCTACCCAGGAAGCTAACAGTGACTGCATTCAGTTTTCAGGTCTTCTTTTTGTTAATAATTGCAACATTTGATCATTTTGTAGCTTTGCACATCTCTTTATAGGAACCTAATAACTTCCTGCCCATGAAGTGGGGACTGTTCAGGTTGAATTTGCTTTGATGCCATTAAGAGTAAGGCCCTAGGCATTGATATTTTCTGATACAAACAATTTCAGTCATCTCACAATGGAAACTTTTAATACATTTTTTCCTGTGTGCAGCCAGATAATGTAAACCAAGTAAGGATCTCTCTTTTCAAATTCTCCAATTCCTTCTAGGTATCAAGCCATTACACTACTTGCTACTTGGGGGGGGACGGGGAATCACAATATAGACACATTAGTTTTACATTTCATATCAAATATGTGCCAGTTTCTTCTTCACACATTTTGCTTCCAGACAAAAGACAGCAGAACTCTCTTACAAGTGATAAAAACTGAATACACTTTCAGTACAGACACATTTTCTGTATCTGTACTCTTGGTGAAGGCATTAGTTCAGTTAAAAAAGCTCAAACTTGCAAAATCTTCCTGACCATTATGTTACGTAGAAAGGAACCTTCTGTCTTCAGAAGCAGCAAAATACTGAATAACACAGCTCAAATAGGCAGCAAATAGAGGTTTGAAGTACTGTAGACACCTAGTTAACCTAGTTGTGAATTAAGAGTATGTCAGGATGGAGGTCTATCAACAGGAACCCTGGATTAACTGCTTTTACCTTACCTGTTGCCATGACTTTGACATGTGAGGAAATGGGGCCTATTTGGAATTAATCAGTCCTTTTATGTAATTCCAAACTGTATGTAAAAACACACACCTATTATTGATGGGTTTTTTCTTCAGGTGCATCCTGCTTTATTATAGCTCTGAAAATGAAATCTATGTTTTTACTCAGTTTGCTCATTGTAGGGCCTGCACGGACAAACAGTTGAACTGAAACTTGAATTAGCAGGTGTCTGCTGGGACATACACTAGAGTGGGTTAGTTCCACTTTAAGCTTAGGCAGTCACAAAACTACAGTAGTAGTATGAATAGAAAATACTTATGGGTCTTATGAGTTGTTGCTACAATTACAGCAATTACAGGGATAGCAAAAGATGGTGCTTCTGCTGTCAAAGAGTAAATATTTACTCCATTTCCCAGATTTCCTATTAGAAATAAAAAACATTTCCTTTTATTTTGACAGCAAATGCTTTAAGGGTAACTTTCACTGGTCCATTCTTCTTAAAGCAGAGGAGTCTACCAGCCCTGGAAACAAAACACTCTCTTACCAAGCTTTCAAAGGCTTAAGATTTTCCTCAACAGGGCCACAGCACTGTTCTAGTCCTCTTAATCAAGCTTCTCAGCACAGTTCATTTGCCTGGGAAACCTGTCTGCTTCTGTTGTGAATAGTTCCTAGACAAAGATTTCTCTCCACAAGAAAGTACCATTTGTCCAGTCTTGAAATGGCATGACTGTGCCATGGACCTCAGTGCTGCTGCTGTGTTGTTGATCATGTTAAGAGGACATTTTTCCTCGAAAAAAACAGTTTCTGAGACTTGACAATGACAGTGTGGTGCCCTTCAATCCAAACCACGTAAAGCTCTTTTCTAATCTGTCATGAACCATGCTCTCTGCATAGGGTTCCCTGCTGGCAGGCTCCCTAACACAGAAAGCTGTCAGCTCTTGTTACACCTTCACTATGGTTTCAGCCCTAGATGACAAAAAGGTTCTCCAATAAACTCACTGCTAAGAAAGCTGGTAGAGGAGAAGGAGGAGTTTTCAACTTAAACCTGCTCTGACAGAACCTATTTCTTCCTGTTCCCTGGACTCCAGTCAGACCGGAGTAGACGATGTTGAGTGTGATATGCTCTTCACAGTCAACAGTCTTTGCTTTTATACATGCAGAGTGAAGCATGGATGATGACATTAGACAGACAGACACCAGCCATCCAAAGGGCTTTTTCAGCAATGAGGAGGGATGTCACCTTTGGTATGGAAAGAGTAAAGTACACTTACCTACAAGCAATTTTGAATATTATAATGGACTTTCTTTTCACAGTCTCCCAGGAATCTGGGGAGAACTGAAAAAAGATGGTAACTCAAGACGTGCTTCATCTAAGGTAGGCATTGTATATACTTTTCAAACAGAATTGTACAGTTCCCACAACACCTTGCATGTTGAGCCACTTCGGGAAAAAGACGTTTCTGCCGTTAGAAACCTTTGTGCAGGCTTTTCCTGTAAGACAAGCACACTTCTGATCCACAAAGTAACAACTGCCAGACAACCAGCAGTTCCTCAGTCAAGAAAAAAACAACTTTGGTATCATCAGAATCCTTTTACCAACCATCAACCAATGACCAATTAAGAGAACATTTAAATACTTTCTCATGGAGTTTAAACCACTGATCACCTATTTCCAGTAAAATGGATAAAATTATAAAGCTGCATGTACCGTGTAGTTTCGGTAACAGCGTGAGAATTTTAGAGCTTTCTGTGATCCCAATAAGCCATTTCATTGCATTAGATCTGACACCTCAACTGTCAATAGCCCACATCTGTAAAAGCCCCATTTCCTCTCTCATGCAACATAATGTAGAATGATTTAATAAAACCATATTACCCATAAGTCTATAGAAACAAAACAAAAACTTCAAGCCCAGAACAATAGAAAAAATTTATGTCTTATCCCTAGCATTGCAAAAACCACTTCCTTGAAAGTAAGACACAACCCACCCACTGTTATTAGTCCAACAATATTTCTTGGCCTTGCATGCATGCAAGCAAAATGCAGATTAGCCCCACCATTTTAAATACAGATGCCTTACACGGAAACAAGGAGGAAAGACATCCTAGTTTTCCACAGCAGACTGTGCTAATGATAAGGTTTACTTGTTAGTTCAAGGACAGCATCCAACTCCAGGCAGAATTCCTACAGCAGTGAAGCTCAAGGTTATCTAAATCCAAGAGACTCTTTACATATTTTTTTCCTTAGAAAGGCCAAAAGGTGCAAGCAGGGAAAGAAGTTCTCCTTGAGAGATTTAGGATACTATGAAATCATAATAATGCCATGTTTTTCTATGTACTAAAATGCGATTAAATAGGACACATACATGTATAGAAGCATGCACTTAAACACATACACCAAAAAATTTAAGATACATTTTAAAATACCATTGTGAGTATCTGTGTAAAAAAACATACAAGAAACACCAGTGTACAATGTAGGCTCAAACAGAATGGTCCCTGCCATCCCTTTCTTGCAAATCACACAACAGCTTTATCATCGGCAAAAAATTAAATGACTTAACATTTAAAAGAAGCCAGACAGTTCCATCCTGCCCTAATGATCACCACATAAAGAAACGATTCATTAAAAGCGTCCTGGTCTGTATAACCCGTTCCTTCAAATCAAACGGTGCAAGCCAAGATGGCTACTTGCATAAAGACCACCCACAGGTGTGCATCATAAAGCCATATGGAAGCTATACGTAGACCTCTCCTTGTGTGTGCTCACCTTAGCAGAAAATAATAAATACTATCTTCATAAATAAGTTATATGAAAAGCAATATAACAGATAGGCCTTAACTCTGTGTTTGCAACATCCTTAAACTAGCAGTTATACATTTTATCTTCATTAATGCTCTCTTAATTTGTTTCTAAAAGGAAATATACACCAGTTAAATTAATGTGGGTTTATTTTTTTTGCTTAAGCCAAACAAATATTTAAAGCATTCAGTGGGAGAGGATAGCAGATTAATATATGGCATTGGCATTACAAGAGTCACTCAAAGCATAAAGGGCAATGTGGAAAAAAATATCAAGATACCTGTTAGGGAAGATGACAAATAGCATTAAAGGCTGGCAAACTCAGCTGGAGATAAAGGGTACCTCACAGGTGAAAGGCTCAGACATCTCTTTGCTTTCCAATGTTAATTAATCTTCTACGTGCTTTGCACAGATTGTTTTCTAATGCCATTACTTAACAAAAAAAAAAGATTTCCCATAGTAAAATATACTTAGAGAATATCCCAAATCACGATGAAGCTGAATCTTATTGTTTCCAAAGTTACTTGTGCTTTTTATTTATTCTGCAGACATTTCTCAGGGCCAAAATTGCAAAATTGGCATTGACTTTTCTTCAGTACTGGTGCTGATGACAGGCACCACTGATACAGAGTTCGGAGCTGGACCACTATGAGATCAGATGCAACACAGGCTAGTATTGTTTTAACAAAGGGAAAAAAAAAATAAAACCAACAATAAACAAAACACACACACAAAAAAACATAACACCACACACTAATGATAGTTTAATTGAAAAATCCACCAAACTATGTCATGTGGATTAAAACAATTCTTAATTTAATATTTTTAAAGAGATAATTAGAATTAGACCTAAATGGGAGAGAAAATAGAACATTATCAGATTTTGCAGAAATGTCAGCTCACATTGGTTTTAATTCTGATCTAGAGAAGATTAATACTACGTGCTTCAAAATTCTAATTTTAAATACTGAAATATGCTGGTAATTAGGAAGGCATACAACAGAGATGAAATGTAACCTAGAAGACCAAATGAGAATTTATACTCTGAAGTCATTTCATCTGTTAATTATTCCATCTAAGTGTACCAGAAGTAAACCTGCTAAAATGATAAACTAATAGAGCCCATTAAAAAATATGAGCTGAAAGATAAAGAAAAAATAACATCAAAAACCCAAACCAGCACTTATTCACAGAAAAGAGCTAGGCAGAGCTAGTAAAGCAGATCAGTAGTTACAAATGACTGAAAAATGCCAGAATTGTGTGTAACATTCAACATACTTCCTACTGCCATTTTCAATTTCCCACCTATTCTGGAAAGCATTACTAACATTGAACTTTCTGGGGCACACCCTTCACTACTGAAACAGCTTCTGCTGGGAATGTGAACTGTTCAACTGATTCCAAAGATCCCACTCAGTAATGCTCCCAAAGACATTCATTCTGAAGGTCATCTAGCACTTCAGTTGTTTCAAGCACATTTTACAAAGAAAAATCACATGTTGTGAATTGGGATTTGTGATATAAATTACAATAAAAGAAGTAATGAGCATTCATACTTCACAGGGTCAGGCTGTTTTATATCACCTTTGGATTGCAGATGTAGCCCACATAATGGACTAGCATGATTTAATCTCACCACAGACATTGGCCATATAGACTGACAGATTGATTGTGATAGACAACCACCATCCCTTGGGCCTTTCCCCTCCATTCCTATTAACTCACCTATTTCAGAAAGTTTTCCTTTGCCAATGCCAGGAAAAATCCATGAGCTGTGTAAGGGAGAGGGTCTATTTCTCTCTGTTTTACCTTAAGAGTTGCTGCTGTCTTATTCAAGGGTATCCTATGCTGCCTGGTTTTGCTCTACTCTATTTAACTGTTAAACAAAGGAGTCCCAGCCTTTCAGTTCCTTGAGATTTGGGATATATGATCTCTCTCTATTATTCTCTTCATTTATTGCTGTTACCTTTAAACAACAAAACTGGTCTTCATTCTTGCTCATTGCCTATGAAGTGTTCAAGGCCAAGTTGGATGGGGGGATTGAGCATCTTGATCTAGTGAACAATGTCCTTGCCCATGGCAGGGGGGTGGAAACAGATGATCTTTAAAGGTCCTTTCCAGCCCAAACCATTCTGTGTTTCTATCATGCTGACTGGCCCATCAATGTAGCTTTCCTTTGAGAGTTCAGATGATAAAACTAGTACAAAAGGCCGCACATTACTCAAAAGCATGATCATTATAAACTAACAATATGCAAACCTCACCATCATAAAGATCTCATTTTAACCTTACGTACTTTTCATTAAACCACTTCCCTCCTCCCCTATCAGCTAGGAGAAAATATTAAATTAAAACAGGATAAGCTGTGCATGCAAACCAGTCTGTTACCATCAAACAGCTGGGCTGTTCCAACAGTGACAAAGAGGTCACTGTGTGAAAATAGACAGCGATTACAGCAATAAAGGAAACAGCTGATAGAGGTTAGATGGTGGAAACAAGAGGGCAGCCAGAACAGAAAGACAAGGTTGGAACCAAGACAGGAGCATGGGAGGAGCAGAGGAAGAGCCTGCCAAAAAGGCACGGGTCTGGGACATGGAGCTACAGCATGAGGGGGGAGGGAAGAGCCTTAGTGGTAAAGTTGTCCGACTCCTCCCATCATCACACTGTATTTTCAGTTTTTTACAACACAGATGAACTCTGTTTAGGCTGAAGAGTCATTCAGAAGTGATTTCATAAAGGGAAAATTTCAGAGAGAAATATGCAGCTATTTCTAACACAGAACAAGAATATATTTTTGGCAATGCTACTAAATTCTATTGACTTTTCTATGAAAGGTTGCAACATCTCCTTTATGATTTGGAAGAGATGCTTGAAAATCTGTCCAGGAAGTCAAACTGTTGGAATGCACATCCACTGTTCTCCTGCAAACTGCCTAACTTTGGACGAGTTCTGTGCATTTCAAAAAACAATTCCTACCTGTATCTGTAGATCACCACACTTTACAGATACATTTCTAGAAGACACTTCCTTGTATTGAACACATCCCAGTGGAGGGCTGAACATAGCTTCCTCTGAAACTGTGGGTTGGGATTGCAGAATACCATGTCAAGTATAAATCAAATAAAAACTAGATTTCTGTGGTTTCAATGCTTACTCCTGCTAAGCCTGAGCACCAAAGGAAGATGAAGCAGTATATACAACAATATCTAAACAATTTTTACATAAAAGTGCTTATCACTATATTGATAAACATTCTTTGGAACGACTCTGATGGCAAAGGTAAGAACAGGAGTAAGCTTCTAAGTACCTCAGCACTTCTGGTTCCAACCAATTTTTTTTTTCTTTTTCTGTTTTTGGTTGGTTGGTTTGGTTTTTTGTTTTGGTTGGTTGGTTGGTTTTGGTTTTAAAGGGAGAAAAAGAAATAGGAAAAGAAAAAAAAAAATTTCAAAAGCACAACAAAAACTGGCCACTGAGAGCCCCATAACTGGAAAGAGATGAGGCAGGACTTTAAAAATGACACATTAGTAGCAGTGAGCTAAAAGAAGCAAATCTGCAAAAGGCACAACCTTTGAATGCTTGACCACCCTTTAGAAATGGAGTCTGGAATAAAATTCCTGACCCTTACTGTTCATTGCTATTACTGTGCTGTGCAGAAAATGGCCATCTCGCATGAAATTACACTCTCAACTCACTGCAGAGGTCCATGCAATGATCTTAATGGATCCAACCCAGCTAACAAATCCTCAGAGTATCAGCATTACATTACAAAGCAAAGTGGGGTTGAGGGGGTAAGAGCTATTACATAAGAACATAGGGAATTCTCTCACACACACAGAGCTGCTAAATTCAGATGCGACTTTATGTGATTGTGAATATCACAAACTGATACAAATTGAACTATGAAGAACTACCTGGCTTCATCTCCTTTGCACACATTTTAAACAGATTCAAATACTGTGGACACATTATTGAATGATATTCTTTAATAAAACTAGTCTCCAAATTGTTCAGGTAGGCTTACTGCATGGTACTCAAGTCTTAATTCACAGACAGAAGTACTGTTTTCTTCATCATAATTTTCATGTCTCCCTTAGCACACAGTATTTCACATTAGAGAAACACCCATTTATTTTCACCATGTTCCCAACATCTCACACCATCTCCTAGAGGGAAGACATCAACAGATTACATTTTTAGAAGACCATGCTAAATAAATGATGCATGTGAAACTGATATTGCAGAGTCCTTTGTAACTTTAAATATTCTGATAGCGGCAATCTCCCCAGCAGCTGTAAGTATTCAGCGTTTCCATGTCTGATTCTAGTGCAAAGCTTGAGGCCCAGAGAATCAAGACCATACAGAACTGACTGCATTTAGAAAGTAAGGTTTCAGAGATCTGGCTAGGACCTCTGAAAGACTTTGGCAGAGGAAGGGATAGAAGTCAGCACAGAGCCCCCTTTAACGACAAAACTGACCCTTCTCTTCCTACCCTCCCCTAGCACATTGCCTCTCTTTACATTTCCAGGACAAATGAAACAAAGGTCTATAGACAGCAGGCCCCATCACTACACAAAATATGGGAAACGCCCAGAACTGGCCTCTATAACACTGAACAGCAAAGGGATTCTGCATTCAGTCACATAGTTAAACCTACTGCAAAATGCACACCTGACATCTGGCATTCCTTAAATCTAAGTGATTCTGGAACTGCAACAACCACCTTTGAAATAAAGACTGGTTCATACAGTATTACCCAAAATAATGCTAGAATTATAGAGCTATAGGTCTATTTTGGCTTCCAGTCAATTTCAATTTATTGTATGTCCTTGAGATCTGTAGATTTTCTCTGTAAAATTAAATAAACCATTGCCAGTAGATATGGCTACTTAAATCGGGTTCCTTTTTTATTCTCTATATGAGCTACAGACAGTGATGCAATACATTTTTAATAATTTAAAATCCTTTCCCTCCTCCTGCATTCAGAACAACCTTGTTCTCTTTCTTAACCCTTTCAGTAACAGTGCCTTTAGCTCAATGTTGAAAAGAAAGAGGTCAACACAATGCACAATTTGTGAGTCTCTCCACTAAATCTCCACAACACGCACTCAACTTCTGAACCCACTCAGTAATAACTAAACATATTAAAATCCGTTTAAGTTTTACAAGAATGAGAAGGTGCACAGATAACAAAATGAGTGCCCCCATTCAGCTCTTGGATAGACAAGGACAATTTGGTTGTCACCCAGCAGCTGGGCTGGTCGACCTGTATGTGAGTGACTGCACAGCAGACGAACACCTGCTCTCTCGCAGGACAAACGGAGAACACGAAGCTGCCCGTAGACAGACAAACAGAGGATTTAAGAAAGGCAGGTGACGTGGTGAGCAGCCAGTGGAAAAAATGATTGGGTAAGGCTAGGCCTGGAGAAACTACTGTAGTGAGAATCTCCTGGTAGACACCAAAGTTTGCTCAAGTTACTGATCTGGACAACTAATGGGAACCTGAGACACAACCCAGCAGACCAGCCAGTTCCACTAATGCCAGACCACTCGCAGCCCACCACATCAGATTCTCCTATCAACATGTCCTAGGTGCCACCATCTGAAGCAGTTGGGCTTGACTGCCCTTCCTCTGACAAGGAAGGGAAGAGGTGAACAGTTATCAGAAGTAAAACCAGCTCAACTACATTGTTGGGAAGCAAAGCCAGAACCATCAGCTTGTTTCTGCAAACTAACTCCCTTTAGTCTAAAGGACATCATGACTGCAAAGCAGCTAGTGAGGAATATACACGGGCAGAGTATGCCACCTTGCCTTCCTGCCACTCATTTTCTTTAAACATCAACCATAGCAGCATCTGAATATCATTCGCTGAACGTTTTACAGTGATCTTACCACTACAGCTTTCAAGACATTCTTTGTTGTAGAGGTGTTGTGACACGGCACAATGCAGTGTCACGTGGAGTCATGTGTGTCAGCTCTAAATAAGCTAGGTCAACTGGAAGCAGCACTGCCCAAACTACGTTAGTCAGCATAAGTTCCTTTGGACTGTACTAAACTGGGACTGTACTAAACCGGGCCAAGTAAATGTACCCTAAATGGGGAACAGTACCAACTACAATGTTTCATTGGGAACAATCATATACAAATAATAAATAGGACTGCTATCCATGGATAAGCCTGATCATTCATCCCTCTAACCTTAATTTTCACCCTCCTACAACAGAGGTTCCCTGGTTTTATTAGAAAACACTGCCTGCATTCAAATCTTCCCTACAACGAGCTTAACAGCCAGACACAGAGCTATCCCACTAGTCTCATATAGTGAGATCTATTCCACAGATCTTTGACTTCTACCAATAGCCAACACTGATACTGAATGAACTCTCCTGAACAAAGCTATGTTTTCTTAATAATAACAGTTGTATAAACACAAGGTCTTCTCAGTTAAAGGGAAACCAACATCAAAAAGCAGTAAAACATGGAACCCTAAACCCTTCTTTCTTTGAAGAAACATGTTTGAAGCGAGGTGTTTCTAGTTATGGGTGAATGAAATGAGAATTCAGCTGCAACAAACGGACATCCAGTCCGTATGAAAGACTAATTAGATCCATCTGAGAAGCTGTGTCTAAAACTGCTTCACATATTTCAAAGGAAAGCTCTTCTAGCCTATCTTTTGAGTAGACTACATCAAAACATTTAGTCACAGCTGACGCACATCTATCCACTAGAGCAGCATTATTTTTCATAAGCCATAAAAGCTACATTAAAGTAATGTTAATAGTCTGGCTTACTTAAAAATTAAATTAAAGGAGGGGAAAAAAAAAAAAAGCAAAGAAATTTAGAGCTAAGAAAGCAACTCAAAGCAGTAACGATCTTATAGTTTCCCCCTATGCCAAAGCATCAAGAGATCCCAAAGCAGAGTGTCATACTGAATATTAAATGTGATGAGATTTGCTCAGAGAACAGAATTAAAGATGAAACACCATCCAGGAGCTGTTAACTATGGCTTTTGTGGTAATAAGCCAGGCTCTTAACACTATATTAGCATGCTTTTAAGTGTAACTCTTGCTACCGCTGAACCAGCAGGAGGAGCTCGCAACATTTTTTAATCTATTCATTCTACAAAATTTGGGGAGGGGGTTGGGAAGTTGGAGGGGGTTTGGAGGGCAGGAAGGAGTTGGTTGGGCTTTTTCTTTTGAATTTTGTTGGATCCAAAATCAATGCTAAAGAAAAGCATCCCAAGTGATGCTTGTGTAAGCACTGTTTTTAGGAACTAGAGAATGATGATGTGAACACTGTGGTGCAGGATCTCAAGTGTGCAGGGCACATGAACAAACTGAAAACAACACCCATGCCACAAGGAGCTTTCAGTCTTACACCAAATGGCCACAGAAGGACTGGAAGGGTGGCAAGACACATTAAGTGCTGTTATACCAGAAACAAGGATTTCTGAAGAAAGAAAATGGTATGTTATTGCTCTGCATGGCTGTAGACATTGAATTTAAATTTCCGTTTATTGTTCACTGAAATTCCTGGAATTGTTGGATGATGACCCATGGCAGAACATTATGCCAATTTTCATTCCACAGGAATTCACCCTATGAAGCCACCTGTGTGGGTAAAATTCTTCATTGGGTAATTTAGAATTAATCATTGTAAAAACCTAGCTCCTGCTCTGACTTCCAAGAACTACACTTTAAAACAATGAAGAGAAGTCCGATTCTAACACAAGGAAAATAAATATCCAAACTGACCATGCTTGACTTTAAAGTACTTCATGTTTTAGCATTTCAGACCTTTCATTGCATTTTCTTTATAAACATTTCTTACAGGCTTATATACCAGTGACAGATCATATCTTGCTGTAGCAGAACTACAAATCTCAAAAAATTACTATAACCAAACTATTATACTGCCCTGACATAGAGGGAACAACATATTTATAACTACACAATTATTTGTTTTGCATGTAATTTTTACCTCTGAACCTTGTGGATATTTTCTCTATATGCTTACAGAGTACTGTGTGAATAAACCAATCTGAGATATACAAACCCACACCAACAACCTCTCTTTACAAAGCAAACATGCACCTATTGTACCAGTCCCTTACACATACTTACTGCTAAACTAGCATGGTATTTAAAAAGCACACAATCGAGATACGCTCTGCTTCTCTTTTTGCTTTGTACAGAAGCACACACAAATATTATCTAAGTATACTTAACATTTACCTAAACTTTTTTACCTCTATCTCATCTAATGTGTTTCAGCATCTAAATTGTGCAGAGTGGAAATGCGCATGATACACTGAGTTCACAACAAGATACTGAGGTCAAGGCCACTTTTCACTTAAAAACTGCAATGTCACCAGCTACAGAAATGTAGCAATTAAAGCACTTGCCCACAGAGTCAGAACAGAAAGGATCAATGCTACGAAGAGACTAGACTAAAGGATTCAAGAGCACAGCGCCTGCCTCCCAGGAAAAACTGTCCCCACCCCATCAGGATAGGATGGGACGGCCTCTACCCTTCCAGTAAATCTGCCACTGTACAGAATGGACTGCAGGATCTATAACGCCAGTCAGTCAACAAGTAAAGAGCACTACTAGTGCCCAGCAATAACTGGAGTGGTTTGCAAAGGTAGAAACTGTGGGTTCTGTTCTCACCACAGGACTAGCTTATGCATACTGCATTAAAATGTCATTATATAAAACACCTTAAGTCTTACAAACAGAAAATTGAAGCTGAATTTAAAAAGTAGAAGTGGGTATGCAACCTCTAGAACAATAGATTCTATATCTATAGAACTTAGAGAACTTGAGAATGAAGAGTGTTTGCACAACTGCATATGTACTCCAATGCAGAATTTGTGTGCTACTCTGCAAGTAGAAAGAAAAAGGCAGGAAGAAATTTGGGAAAAGGCAGCAAATGTTTTCTGCTTACAGCTTTAAGGGTTACTTAACTGATCTGCCCCTTCAACTTGAGCCTTTACATACACACTTTCCTTTCATTCAATCTAATATAGGACATTGGAATAAAAGCATGGGTTTTTTTCCATGCATATAACAATATAACAAACATTCCAATATATAGAAATGTATATTTAGAACTAGACTAACCAGAAAAATCTTTGTTTACTGCTCTTGAAGATATACATTCATTACTATCTCTACTGGCTCCCCTCGCTCCTATTGTCTTAGTTCCTACAGGTGTTTGCTTTTCATCTCTTTTAATACAGCCCTCATATTTCTTTTATATGACCAATTAGTTATATATTAGTGTTTGCCTGAAGCATACTAGGAATGTAGAATAATATTAATAATAATTCCTGTATTTTATTGATTCTCTTAACTAGATTATTAATTTTATACTAATGGGGCGGGCAATGTTATTCTGCTACATGCACTAGTGGAAAGACAGAACTTAATATGTACTGAATTATGATCCCACTCCCTTCACATTTGTGTTTAAGGAATTGAATGTGGACTACGTTTGCTTACAGCAACTTTCTGTATCATTGCTCTGATTTTTCATTATACTATTCCATTTTACACTTGATGCTTTGCATACTTCAGCTGCATCTAGTTTGATTTTCAGATGATATTTCTTAAGCATTTTTCCCTCCCCATGAAAAGAACTTAAAAAACAGAATATTTCCTGAAGTAATTTTAAAACCAACTTACCCCTTATAAAATTTACAGCAAATTAATGCAGCAGGGTTCTAATTAAATGTTTATTACATTTTAATTTCAAGTCAAAGCTTAATCATAACTAGATATACATGAATTCACTAACTAAATTAAAGCATACAGATAATTACTTATCTAGTCCATGCTGATGATACAGGATGTATTCAAATAATGATGACAGTAGTGCCTTAGAGTTGTATTTTTATTCTCTCATTGATGTACCATGCAATAGGTTTTCTCTTGCAAATAGTAAGAAGTACACCTTACTTTTTAGGCTGATTTCCCACCTACACAGATATCTAATGAACTCTTTAGTTCTTATTAAAAAAGGAAGAAAAACAACATATTTTTTTCCTAACATTATTAAAAGCATTTAGTAATAAACTTTTCACTGGGCTGAACAAGCTTCATAAATTTAGAGGCTTGATGTTTGTACTATATGGACCTGTTCTTAAATTTGAATTTAGGAAGTGACCCAATATTTTGTGAAAATGGTAGTCCATCCTAGTAGCAATCTGGAAAAAGTAATGAAGCTTTCTCTATTCCTTCTATTCAGCATTTGACCTATACAGGTCCCTCTGGAAATATATCAAATTTCCATTTGCTCAAAGTAACTTCTGAACTATTTCACCTTATCCTTTAAAAAAAAAAAAAGCAACAAAAAAACCCAAACAACTTTCATTCACCACAATGTCAATGATAAGAAGCCACTTTAAAACTGAAAACATCTGGAAATTCTTTGTCAACTGAACAGTTAAGAAGATGAGGCTAAGTGGTCTGAGAAAGTATTCATCTACTACAAAGATGAAGAACCCTAACAGAAAGGGCTGCTTTCAAACTTGAAAAAGGAGAATAACAACAATTACTTGCAGAGAAATCATGCAAATTGGTAATAAAGAATTCTCAAGACAGAATTCCTATACTACAGCAAAGAATCAGAAAATGGACTATGTCCAAAAGGTTTTCAAGAATGCAGTTTATTGCATAAAATACAGCTACAAGTCCCTTATTGAGCTAAAATTAGGTCCTCCACCTACGTAGAGAGCACAGAACATTAAAAAAAAAAATAATAATAACATGACTGTATCTCCTTGAGTGTAATTAACAACTGCCAGTATTCATCATTTGAGCTTTTGGATTAATCCACTGCTTTTGTGAAAGCAGAGGGATAGATAAAAATGAAGATGACCCATCCCTCTTGTACCACCTCCTCCACAGAGATATTTATACAAACTGGTTTTAAGTTGTCTAATTCTGGTGACATTCATAACAAAAAAATAAAACTGAAGAATACTGAAGGAAGTAAGGAGGGTGGATTATGGCAGTGAAAAGATAGCACTACTGTGAAGTACTTACTTATCTTTCATTGTTTTTTTCAATTAAAATTATACAGTGGTAGATCCAATAAATTGAACCTTATTATTGGATACCTGCTGTATTTACGTTCTCCCTTGCTTTGGCCACTTACATTCTTTGTTGTTATTTTTATTATACCTTAAAAGTGTATTACCTACAAGAAATCCATCCACATTGGATAAGGTTCGCGACATCAAAGTCCCACACACACCAGTGTCTAAGGGGCTGCTCACAATGTGGCTGAGGAGGGCAGCTCCCATTGAGCACATCATTATCAGAGGGACACTCCACACTGTCTGTGAGCAGCCAGGAGTGGAGGTTGGCAAATACTCAGCAAAGCCACCATCACATGGATCCAGAGCATCCTCAGTGGCTGACATCTGGCTTTGAAGGGTCAGTTTATTACAGTGCAGGGAAACCACACAACCACCAGGTCTGCCCCAATACATGTAGGTTCCCATTTGCTTTGTTTCTCCCACTCTTTGGTACATTGCAGAACACTCAAGCTCTGTAAAGAAAGGACTCCAACCTTGATCAGTAAAATTGGATCGAGTCTTTGTATCAATGAAATAATAAAATAAGCATATTTCATAGCCAAACCAGCAGTCAAAAATAGCAACAAAAGAAACATTCCTGTCTGAAATTGAACTAAACACAAGATTCCAAAGTTTGGTGGTATGAGATGCTTCTTGGCTGTTTGTTGCTGTTAGACATTAGTCTCATGTAAAGGAGGGTATTCTTCCTTCAAATTCTATTTTGGCAGTAATCTTGCTTGCAAGACCTTTAACTTCACTGATGAGATGAAAAATCAAGCATAAGAGAATAATCAAAGCCCAGAATCGGACCATCTGTCCTCCAAAAAACTAAATGGATGTATATGCCAAGCTTAAAGATTTTTCTGACAATCAATATACAGGACAAATTAAAAAAAAAGAATAAATTACATTTACATTAAGTTGGTGGGTTCTTGGTATGCAAGCAAGCAGATCTCACCAAAGCTGCTAAATTTTAATTCTCAAGTCAGGTCATTACAATTTTTTAATTGCAAAAGTGTCTGCTGTTAGGTCGATAGGGTATGGCCAAAAACAACTGTCTGATACGGAAAACTCTAGTACACTAATTTTATACAAACTTAAGTATTAGTATATACATGTCTGGCTTCAGAATGGAATTATAGACTGTTTTGAGTTGGAAGAGACATAACAGAGCTATTTCTATTTTAAAAGAAAAAATATCAAATTAGGATTCATAGTTTTTAACCTCTACTGGAAACAAAAAAACTAATATTTTTGTTTTCATTGCTTCAGACAAACAGTATTACTCACACTTGACCATTTATGAGTCCTTCAGTTTTGGGTAGCAAGGCCTCTAAAGTGGCGTAAAGCCAGCTTGCATCAAGGACCTCTGTTACTAGTGTAGTGGTTAAAAACAGATAGTAACAAAACTCAAAATCCTGAAGAATAAAGAGCAGCAAAGAGTGGTTAACTCTGCACAATTCATTAAGATTCTCTTGATAAGAGAAGAAAACCGCAGATGACCCACAGACCGAGACGCTGACGAATGATCTGCTTGCGAACAGCGGGAACCACGGAGAAGCCTGCTGCTCACACTCCCTGCACTGAAAGCAGAGCACTGCACACTGTGAGGTGGTGAGGTTTTGGCTGGTGAGAGTACAAGAGTTAAGGAAAAAAGAAAGGAGTCACTGTTGGAAGAGTCCCAGTGGTAAACAAAGTAAATCAGGATGCGAACGCTGCTGCTGTAATGCACAGTCTGCAGCGGGAGTAAACTTCTGAAGGGGAGTGTGAAGGTGGCCCTCCCACCGGGCTCTCACTGCACCACAGATTCAGCTATGTT
Source organism: Megaceryle torquata (assembly GCA_024611175.1). NCBI lineage: Eukaryota > Metazoa > Chordata > Aves > Coraciiformes > Cerylidae > Megaceryle > Megaceryle torquata. The sequence goes on along the minus strand of JANIJG010011789.1, from coordinate 40,416 downwards.
TGTCACAAACCACGAGGGGACACAACCCACAAAGTCAGGAGCCTGTGTCACACCAACTTAATAGCAAAAAGTAAATGCAGAAGTTCAAAAAGTGAGGCTTGTGTTTCTGACAGCAAAGTTAATAAAGCAAGCTTTGAATTTCCCCATGTTTTTTTCTGATGGTATGTTATACCTCCTGATCAGAAACAAGATTTCTCATTCCTAGTCTTTGACTTCCCTTCTTTCAAGTTTTATGGCAATTGTTTTCCCATTGTAAAATTTGGAATAACAACTCAGCAGATTTTGACTGTGCTGTATTTACTATAGTCTGTTGTCTACAGCAGAATCACAGAACTCCATCAAAAAGAAAATTGTTAATAAAAACATAACATGTTCTCTGATATCTATCCAGCAACAATGAAAAAAATAAGCATAACTCTAAACAACCCTGGCATTCAAAAACAGTAACATGCTTTTCACAAACCCAAGCTCAGGAGTTAAACCTTAAGGTATAGTGTCTTAAGTGAGATAGGCCTCTGGTCACAGTGAAATCCACCTACTGGGATTTATTTCACCATTTAAGGAATTTTCCAGATACAAATAAACAAGGAATTATCTCTCCCTGAGTACACAGGCTTGGTTAGGGTAGAATCAGAATGTAAAAGTTTCTGTTGCCAGTCCCTCTAGCCCAACCTTTAAGGCACGCAGCCTGTACTACCTGGCACCCCTACTTCCTTCCTATTACTTCAGCATCCTTTCACCCATGACAGTGGGGTTACCCAGTTCCCCAGGGGTGCTCCTGCCTCCTTACATAGCAATAGAAGGTAACAGCAGTAGGACACTGCAGGGATGTAAGGACAGGAGCAAGAACCTCTGCATTTGTTATTGCCTGTATTTCAAACTGAAGGACTAGAAACCAGACTCGACATAAGCCTTGTTAAACTGGGCTGATATTAGCTGTAATGCTCATACTGCTGCAAGACAGCAGATTTGTTCAGCAGTCCCATTTAAACTGAGAGATAGATTTGGACTCTGGTGCCAGTTGGAATAATTATCCATGTGTTAAAATGATAAACCAGCATCAATAGTGTGGTCAACATCCTTTCTCAGAGTTTGCACCTCCTGGAGGAACACAGGGCAGTTTACAACTCAGCTGCTGAGCTGTAAGTGGAATCTAGGACTAACACATACATGAGCTTGTATGTTCAGTTACCTTTGCAATCAATAATAAAGCATAAAAGGATGCCTAGGCTTCCTCCATCTGTAAACCTTCCTCGGTCTGACTTAAAGATCTTTACTGAATTATGTAAGTAAGTACAACAAGCAGGATCCTAGGTAAGTAAACAAAACTGAAGTACATCTCTCAAAAAATACGTGTGCACATACACACACAGACACACGCCTGTGTAATTAGCTGTGCTAAACAAAACTCAAGGTTTGGAGAGGTCCAGCTATGGGACTTAGATCTTTGAGCTCACAACAGAAAGGGCCTATGCAACACCCACAGCAACCAGCAGCCACCCTCTATCCTTCTCACAGAAGCAGGCAGCTCCAGGCTGGCCGCTGTTAGCGACACTGCAACAAAAGGGTGGAAAGGCTGGAGGCAATGACTACTACTGGGAAGGGCTACCTCTGTTACACAAACCAGCACCAGTCCAACTCTAAATTAGGCAGCAATCTGCCAAAGATGTTTTGGTTTTTGACCGATGGGTTGCATTCAAGGTCACAGGACACCTGTTACGGCCATTATATAAATTTAATTCAGTAAAAAGCTGCATGCAGACATGGCCTTTGCTCCTGAAGCACCATTCCACAAGTAGGGTGAGTTTCTCTGCAGTGGAGCCAGACTATATATTAGGTACTGAGTAACACTTGTTCAAGACCTCCTGGAATTCTTTCTAAAAGAAACACTACAACTAAAATGATCACCTTCTTTCTCACTTAAAATAGTATACTTGGAAGAGAAAATTGGTAAAGGTGCCACAGCTGACCTTCTCCATGGCCTTTTTACAGTGTACCTCTGATCCACATGGAACAGAAAGTATCCCTGACTTCTGTTCATTCTCTCACATTCCTCATCGAGCATATGTAAAATGCACTGTGACGGGGCAAAGGTAGTATTTAAAAGGATATTGATTAGGCATTTTCTTACCCAAGCTAGGTCAACAAAAAGATTTAAAAAAAAAAAAAAACAAACCACCCCACACAACACCACACCCAAACAACTAGGTTTTCATTACCTCAATGGACAGGAGTGAAAATAACCTATAAAGATGACCAGTTTCAACTGAAAGTCGTGTCTTTTACATTGACATTTCAGTAGAGGAAAGCAAAAGTTAATCTCTAACACAATATTCTCTTCATTATATAAAAATATTAATTTTTAAATGTCCTTTTTCAAAGAAATCTCATTATTCTAAATGCAACATAGGTGTAAACATCCTGACTAAAAAAAAAATGCCAAGGAGCATGGAGATGTTGCAGAAGTTGCTGCAATGAAGACACACAAGAAGAGTAAACAGCTATCAGACAGCTAACTAAACAGCTAACTAGAGGACTTCTGGGACTCCTCACAGTACCACATTGCAAGAATTCTAAGAAAAAATGACTTATTTAGACTTTTTGAAAACATTTTCTTAAGACTCAACAGATACTATGCAAGTGTGTTGTTTTGGGTTTTTTTAAACAACTGTAAACTTAATTGTACAATGACCATTAACAGACTGAAAAAGTGCTCTCTAAATTTACCTTCTCAATTCTCCACACAGCTTGTCTCTTGGCTTTATTCTGCTGAACAGCTGAACTACTGAACACAGCATTATCATTCACCTACTATCATGGTCTGTCTTTCTGCCATTCAGTGATGACAACATTAAGTGCTTAAGTAACTACCTTAAGAATATCTGTAAAAGCAATAGTTTATACATATTCATCTGAGGTAACCAAGGCACATCTTGAAGCAGTGGCATTTTACTATGACCACATACAGTTCTACAATTCCATTCCAGTATGATTACATATTCAGCTTGGTTGGTTCTTCAATTTATTTTTTTAATCACTGACTTAAGCTAATGTCATTTTTGTTGACATTGCACTTATTTTCTTGCTCTTATGTATCTACAAAAAGCATTAACACCTTCTACACAAGACACTAAACAAGGTTGTTTATTAAAAAACTAGTTCAATAAACAAGTAGATAAAAAATGTTCCAAAGGCATGAGCAGAAAAATTTTTGTACACTAGCACTGCTTAGTTAACAAAGAGTTTTGTTTTGTAATTCACAGCAATGCCTACTAAAGACAAAACAAACATCTATGTTTGGCCACTAAACAGGTAGAGAATGTTAGTAGGTGTCACAGATAATATACATTGACTCAATACATTGAATTTCTTAGAAAATGAGCAGAACTTACAGAAAATGATGAGCCATCCTTTGAAACTGCAACTGGGTAAATTCCATCTCCTAGACGCACAGAGAGCTCCCAGCTACTTCTCTTTGATTTAGCAATAGGAATTCTGAAAAAGAAGCAGACAGAAGAAGAATTTTTGACAGAAATTTCATGCTTCTACCATTTTAACCAGAACCGCTTGCCTCATAGGATGGTCATGAAGGATATAAAGTGTCATTAATCTACAGACACAGTTGGAGAGCATGCTTGGAAAAAAAAAAAAACATTTTCCTGTCAAATGGCATATATGGAGAAAATACACTCTACTTTCTTTCTAGATTTGCCTGACACATTGGGTACACTGATAAAGTTATAGGGGAGTCTTGAATACATCCAGCACTTGCTGCAGAATTAGCTCAAACAGGATGAAAAGCAGATAAGAAAGTGGGTTGGCAGGAGAATAGCAACAGTGAGAGCTAGAGCATTCTTTTCAAGGGCAAAATATAATCACTAATTCTCTCATCTCATTCTCAGTAAACCTTAATTAAAGGCCAATTACAGACAAAGGATTAAGCCAAACAAATAGTACAAGTAATTTTATAATTAATATACATTTTAGAGTATCTCATCCACAGAGCCCTTCAAGCAAACTGAAAAAATAATGATATATCATCACATCCCACATAGGACTATACCTATTCCTGCTGCATTCTGTCACCGTGCCCGTTATCAGGTAATACAAGAAACATGAATCTTTCCAACTTCAGCTTAAAGAAGCACACCTGACGGCAAAGGAATGAGACCTGAGTATCTATTCTTAGAAGTTCTGAGTGACACAAGTGATTTTCAGCCATTTTATTTAAATGCGTATTTCATTTCAGTTTGCTCGTCCAAACTTCCCTACTCTTCCACCTCATTGTAAGAACTGGTGTCCAAAGGTATTCAACAACTTTTCTGATAAGTAGTATATTAGCAACATCAAGCACAATGTAGCCTAAAGAGAAGGGAGGAAAGCAGAGTTTAAACTCTGTCCAAACAAAGACACGTTATTTCAGTATAGATTTTCTGCCACACTGACTCTTACACATGTTTAGATTCTCTGTAAGAAATCTAGAGATAAGAAGTTCATCACCCTCAGGTCTCTTCTTAAGGATAATTCCTGCCATAATGCTCACTTCTTGTACAATATACAGCTTACTACACCATTTTACTGCAGCCTTCAGAATCTTAAATCTTGGGAACGTATCTTTCTGTGTTACACCACATGCGTCCTCCTGAGGATTCAAGCACCCAGTGAACTACATCTCTCCAAAGTGGGTGCCCAGATTCCTTGTGGAATCAATAGGGAGAAGTACCTGTGAGTCCTCCAGAGGCCACAGGAGAAAAAATTACCTGCCTAAGCCAAGGATAACACCCTATCTTGTTAAGGATTTTAACAATTATTTCAAGAAGGTTGGGGTTTTAGACACCGGAAGTTTAAGCAAGTACAAGTTCAGGTACCCAGTTAGGCAAAGAGATTCCAAAAATTGTCTTGTAATGTGCCTGAAAAGGGGAAATGGAAACAGTGAATATACTAGCTAGACCAATAGATGCATACTTACCCTTATTTACTTCTGGATCCAAGCCAAGTAAGACCTACACTAGATTTCAGCAAACATCTTAGTTCACTTCTAACTATTGCTACACACAAAGTTAATGAAAATAGATATTGAAAATAACCTGTTCCCATACTAATGGTGCCAAGTGTTAACATTTCACATTTAATATACAGTGACAAGGTCAAAACAAGAAACCTGAGGAAGTATCTATGGCTTATTGGGTGCAGTGACATTTCTCAGCACCTCATCTTGAAATTCCTGTATGTCATCAAAACATTTAGACTGGCTGATAGGAAATACAACAGACACAGAAGTTCCTGAAGAAGTGGAACAGGAATTTCCTGCACAGGTAGCAGGCAGCAAGCTGAGAGATGTTTTCATAGCACTTCCTGGTATCAGAGCACCAGTAAGGAGGAACATAGCAAGGTTTTGGCAGAGCTTGGCTAAATTGTTCATGGTACCCCATCACAACAACCAAGAGGATTTAGTGGTTTATAGCAACTACATATTTCTTGTATAAGAGGTAAGACCTCATCTCAAACACAGCTTAGTAGATCCACTTCACTGGTGGCATAAGATTCCTTATAACCTTGCTGGCATGGCCATGTTTCATACTGCATTTGACTGGAAGTGACCTCATGAATCTGGCTGCTGGCCATCAAAGGAAAGACAGTCTTGTTCTCCAGCGGGGATTATTTTTGTTCAGTCCTCTCTTGCTGAGCTTTGTCAAGTGCATCTCCAAACAGGATGCATGCCTCTCGAAAAGCATGACTGAACACTGCTTTGCCTAGGTTTCAAACAGCCACACAAGCATATAATTCCTCTCTCTGCAACACTGGTGGTCAGGAGGGCAAGGTCCAGAGCTGCATCTAATATCAAGTATGGAGCAAGTTATCCTTCCCTCCTGGAATTGCTAGATCCATTTGCACAGGGACATTTTTCAGCTTTGTTAATCGAACGCCTGTGGCTTTGTAACTGTAACATCTACAGTTACACTGGCTAAATAAAATTCTTCTATTAGCGCTTGAGAATCCTACTTTTTTTTCACTAAATCAAAATTCTTTTCAAATAAATTATCCTGCCGTAGACTCCATTTCGATGGGATTCAGAGTGGTGAGGGAGGGGGCGTCACATAAGGAAGGATCAAAGTCCAAGTTTCTTGGATACGGAAAGGAAGTTGCTCAAGTCTGTGAATTATTTTAGAAATGTAGAAGTTTCTATCAGGCTAAGAAAGGGGCTTTTCAGTGGAGGGGGGGAGGGTAGTGTTGTTGTTTTCTTTTGTGGGTTTTTGTTTTGGTTTGGGTTTTTTATGTCTGAAAAGTCCCAGTGCAGGGGAAATAATATCTTTGTTCTTGGCCAAGGTTGCTTCCTTAGCTGAGAACTCTTCTAAGTCCTCCAAAGGGAAAACATCTGCACTTCTGAATATATTTTCCACTAATAAATCAGGGAAAACTCCTCAAACTCCTGGCTATTTTCAAAAATTTATAACTTTTAAAATTTTACATACTAGGCTGAACCCTGACATATTCTATTTACAGAAAAAGACTACTGAAAGAAAAAATAATGTCATTCATACCATCACAAGACACAGAAAACTTAAGGCATTTCCTCTCCAACCCTAGTCCACACAATATGTTTTTCATAGTGTTCAACACGCCTTCCCTTTCTTCTCCCCATTTTGGCAAATGACATATCATCAAAAAAAAAATAATTTCTCCACACATAAAGATCACCGGCTGCAGGAAGAAATGGAAGTTTAGAAGCAAGATGAGCACCAGGTGAATGGGAAGCAGGGCCACAAAGAGCTGTGCACTGTTGGCTCTTGCCAGGAGTGTTACACAGAAAGAGAAGGAAAGAGCAAAGGCAGCACAGCAGCCACAACGACAGGAGGTGGGTGGAGAAGGGTGTTAGGAACTCCCTCCGTACAGAAATGAGTAGTTCCAAACTTCTCTATGCCATATGGCCCTCTAAAGGGAAGTACGACAAGCAACAGGGGCACAGATGAAGAGTATGGTGATGGCTGGCTCAAAGTCATAAAGGCATTTCTTTAAACCACTGAAGTTCTAACACCATGTAAACAGTGAAAAATCAGCATTGTTTGCCAGCTTATTTACTTACTTCCAAGCTCTGTCACTGTTTAACTACAGGTGATGTCATGCTCCCATAATTTATTTCATACATTGCACAGTGTATTATGTCCCTTTTACCCCCAACTGCCGTGAGAGAAAGAGCGGGAGATACTTTACAATAGTGCAGCAATTCTAGCTCCCGCTTTCTTTGCAAGTTTTCGGTGAGGAAAGCAGACAACTAAGAGAAATTTTAGATCCAACACATGCTTACTGTGCCCAGGGAAAACAGACACTAGTTAAACTATTATCTATTCCAGTCAAAAACAAATAACAAAAGAAAACAGACATTCACAAAAGCAAGTCAAGTAATGACTCTGTCCCAGCCCATCCGTTTTGATTGTCATCAACCAATCAGATAGAAGGAACTCAATAAAACTACAATTTTCTGCAGTTTGTGTCAAATAAACTCCTCTCTTCCGATTAATGTTGATGATGTAATGAGCTATGATAAATGTCACTGGCTCCTAAAGGGTCAGAAAATTGAGTATAGATTTTTTTTACTTCCAATTCAAAACGTGAGGGCTAATGCTGGGGAAGGGGGAGCTTACAAATTCTCTCCACTTCTGATATTTTTGCTGCATAATACTTTATGTAAACACAGAGAAATCCCAAACTATCGTAATAAATTCTCCCATTATGAAAGGTTGTAAGCGTTTGAAAACCACATTATATGGCACTCCATAAAGCTGTTTTTCAATTGTGCAATTACCTATTCAGCAGTTAAATAAAAGTGAAATATTGACTTAAAACAATGTTAATGGTCAAAGAATCATTAAGAAATCCTTCATCATAACTTTCACAGCAGGTGGCCTGTAAAATGATCAAGAATAATGTGCTGGATTCTGTAGCCACCAAGGTCAGTTTCTGCATACAAATCCTTGCAGGGGGAGAAAAAAAGACCTTCAGAAAGTGGGCTATTCATCTGAACCAAGTTCAGAGAATTTCCAGCACTGTGAAAAGATATGTTATGCAAGCACATAGATGTATTCAGTGGGGGTAGACTGAACCAGCTACATGGAGACTACAAAGGAGCCCTCCCATGGCTCATGAATAAGTCGAGGAAATGATCAGAAAAAAATGGAGAGATGTTTAGACAGATGGCCCACTTAAAATGCCTGGGACAGGGCATAAGCAATTTTAATGAAACTTCAGATCTACCATATAAATTGTTTCTTATTTTCTCTGCTCTCCCCCAAAAAAAACTCAAGAAAGGCAAATAGAAATTTAACAACTCAAACAAGAGCCTATCTTATGATGTAAAAAAAAAAGAAAAAGGGAAGTAAATCTCACACTTTTGAGCATTATTGGTTTAATAAGTTCATATACAAAGAAATATCCTTCACAGAACCTTCAGCTATCAGATTAATATAAAAGCAGGGAATGGACAGATTAAAAGAATTCTAAGCAGAAGTGTACTGCCAAACAAAACAAAAATCTAAGCTTTACTATCAGAGTACTTTCAACACTTTCCAACATAAAAGTTCATTGTTGCACAGAAAAGATAAAAGCAGCACTTTCACAGGATTATTTTAAGAACTAAAAATTATGTGAAAGGAACCTAAGAATCTGGGAATATTTTATTCAGCAATTTGAAGTATTCTTTAAATTTTTTCAGACACATATTCTATATAAATTCAGAGTGATCCATTTATACATATCATGTGAGCTTTGACATAAAAACGGGGTTTCCTTCTTTCTGCTTTGTGTGCATACGTATACATATAATCCTTTCACCAAGAGTATGAAAATATACCATCATTAGGGTAAATTACAGTTCTGCATGTCATGCAAAATAATAACCTCTACTAGCCTGTGTGCCAGCTGATCAGACAAAGGCTGAAAGAATTACTCAATGGTTATGTCAAAATGGTTTTACATTACACTTTCTTAAATATTACATTTAGATCAGTAACAAATATGCATCTTTATAGCCAGGTACTCTATCTGAATAGTGACCACAAGAAAAAATTAAATTGTGTGGAAGGTAAACTATAAAATAAAAAGCACTATAAAATAAAAGGATGCTGTGGAGCACACTGTGCTTTGATTCAAAACAGTGTACATCTGGATGCTTCCTTTTCCTTTAACAGAAGCCCTTTGGGTGATTTGCATTGACATAAGGGCCTGTAATACAGTGCCCAATGAAAACCTTCAGTGCCTTTACTAGTGAACCACAGATCAATGCTAATTAAAATAATAAAGATAAAATTTAAAAAAAAAAATATTTAAAAAGCAACAACAAACATACAACCAAAACACATTAAAGCTAGATCTTACAAATCTGGGGTGAATTTAGCTACCCAGGTCTAAGTGTGTGGCTCAACCCCTTTCATCTTCATTTAACTGAGAAGTAACCCTGAGCTCATGCTGGCTCACCCTCTTCCATTCCAAAGGTCTCTAAGCATGCAGGGGTTGGGTCCTGCAATGAGAGTCACCCTGACCTGACCGTTTTGCAGCTAGCTTCTTCAGCAGCCTGGCAGGGGAGCAGGATGTAGGGGCTCCTCTGCCAAACCTGTCTCCATAGCCTTAAGTAGAATGTGTGCTCCAAGCATGCAGACAAACATCAACAATTCTAAGTCTCTTGAAAAATCTTTTACAGCTCTTTTAGGATTAAAACTATTAGTCAAAGGAAGCGGGATCACTGCTATCAGCCATCTTGTTATAACAAATTCGTGCTTGAAGCCAGTACATCAAGAGAATGAAAGTTTTGGGTTATCAGTTTCCCTCAGCCTTTGAGGGTTCACATCTCCTCCCATCTCTCAAGAGAAAAAGGCAGGGCCCTGGTAGGCATCAGAGGACTCATCATCCTACCCTGCTAATGGTAGGAACGAATAAGAAATTCATGGAGACTCAAGAGAATGCAGCTTTGCAGCCTGATGATGCATCCTCTGGGACAAAGATCTTGCATTTGGTCCTATGCCAGGAAACTTCTATGCACTTTGCATTTAATGAACTGGATGAAACACAAAGCAGTTCTGGGAGCTGCAAGTACAGCCCAAGACCTCTCAATTTCAGGGGAGGGTCAAACTGCCCAGTCCTTCAGCAAATACCAGCATACCTTGAAAATTACAAATAAATAAATGTAAAACGTGATACCTGAAACTCATTTCCTCTCCTATGACATGTCAGGGCCTACTTTAATATTTTGTTTCTCTCGGAAAAAGGAAACATTACAAATATTAATGATGGATAAGAGAAGTTGCTCCTTGTCTTGTTGCAAGCATTTGTGAGATGAGGGGCAAGGAAGATTCAAGTCCTGTGTTCACAGTACAGAGAAAAGACATTTATTTTCCAGATAATTCACAAGTCTGTGCTTCTGATCTGTCCTTTTGAACCATCTATCTTAAATCAGTAAAACTGTTTACCAAAGAACTACTTGCAAGCAGGTGCTTTTCATCAGATCAGTCAACAATATTGACATGTCCATGCTGACAACTGTTATAGAGAGAAAAATCTGAAAATCTCTTTGTCAAAAAAAAAAAAAAGTGGGCTATGCCTCCTCCATTTAAGTATTTAATTTCACAATTTTGTTTCTCTCTTTTAATAAGAGTTTACTTTGGGATTTTGAAAACCTAATAACAATAATACACTCCACAAAAGGAAAATGACAATCTCCTTTTCCTGCACAATTTGTCCTCTATTTCCTTATTAAACTTATTAATTCTCTTACTGTGCAGATATTTAGGAAGAATCTTGCAATAAATTACCTCACTTTCTTTTAATGCTCAAGAGCTTCAGAACAAATCACTGTAACACAGTAGGGAGGACTGTTTGCATCATCCAGTAGCAGCATCCTTCCATATAACATGATGGTATCAGGATGTTGCTGTTTGTTGGGCAGCCTGCTTCCTGCACCTCCATTGAAACAATGGTTATGCTCAGTAATAATGTGTTATTTTTCACCTTCTATTAAGTGTAGAATATTACAGCCTTCCTCTGCATGTTAAAAATTGCTTGCTGCATATCTCTAAACTACTAATATGAAAATGGAGGTGAAATGATAAAAAGATTACCTACTGGTAAGTTTGATAAGGTAACAGTCATTAAGTTTTACATCTACACATAAGACTACTTTCTGTACTCCATTTTCTGAAACATCCAAGCAAACTCTGTGTTAGGCTTCCTGTACTCATCCCAGTAGTCACAGAATGTTAGGGAGCAGAAGGGACCTCCAAAGATCATCAAGACCAACCCCACTGCCGGAGCAGGACAAAACTAGGGCAGCAGTGAAATCTCCCTGACTTGTAGCCTACTATTCTCAAACTAAATTGCCACTAACTGCTGTAAGCCTGAATTCAAAACACATTTGCTGCTTTAATCTGCCATCCCTTTTGTCAGAATTTAGACTTTCATCTATTCACCTACTTCTTCAGTAGATGTTCTGGAGAATATGATATCTCAGAAGTAATCAAGACAACGCACAATGAGTGTGAGAACATCAGTGATTTAGTTCAGATCAGGAGTAGCTCTCAAAGCAAATTATCTCAGTCATCTGTACTTAGGCTGCTTTGGATGACACTGCACAGCAGTCACGGGACATGAGAACCAGGATGCAAGAAATACAGAAGCTAGGGTCTAGAACTGCATTCAGCACACTGAGCCACAAATGGACATTCAGCTCACAGGACTGGACTAGAACTAATCAAAAGTCAAATACATCCAGTAAGATTATCAGCTTCTAATAATGAACTTGTACTGGTACACACTCTACTGACAGCTAGGTCAAATACTGAAGAATCCTTTATTCACATAAAGGGATTTTGATCTTGATGAGAATTTCTGCAGTTGCACTCCCTCAAAACCGTAAGCTGAGTATTTAGTTTAGATTTTTGGCCACAGTTTAAAAGGTATACAAAAATCTGGTATTTAAATTCAAGCTCAAGACCCCTTATTTAGTTGTCCCAGTAGAAAACAGTTATGTTAAGAAGTGCTTAGCAACTGCCAGATTGTCTCAGTGAGTACACTGCACAGTGCAGCACATTTGAAAAATCATTCTGCCAATTCAGAGGACAAGAGCCTTACCATCTCCTGCAAACTTGGTCATAGCAGAACCAAAGGAGTATATGCAAGAGCTCATGCCAATGAGACCAGTTTTGTAATACAGCTGTACTGATCGTATTCATTTTGTTGTGATTTCTCCTCTATATGAGACTTAATTCAGGAAATACATAGAATGCACATTCAGGATGGCACACAATCCCAGAAAAGGATGATCAGATTTTCCCTTACCAGACATCTGACGTGCCATGGTCTAAGAAAGAGAAGCCAGCCAAGAACAATGATTAATTTGCAACAATATATTTTTCTAGACAGTGGCTAGCTTTTCAAAACAATGCTGCTTCAATCCATCCACAAGAACTAGTGCTGAGTGATAGAACAAATATCAGTGATGTATCTACTAAACATCAAATAAACGAGATTAGAGTGCTTAGTCAGAGGTACTTAAGCCAGTTTCTGACAGGCAATGTGACATCTACTTCCTCTCCCTAATATGTAAAAAATGTGACTTGTTTCACAGATTCTAAAGCTTTATTCTCTATTTCTTCTGGACTAGATTGCTATAGAACAAATTAATGCCACTAATTCTGTCAAGTTAAAGATTAAAAATAACAGATGAAAAAAGCACTAAGAGTTAATTAAAAAATTTAATTTGATAAGATAAAACATGCATATCTTCAATAAGTACTAATTCTTCATGTCTAGACTATTATAGCATATAGCAGAGTTCCAGTGCCTTAGACATTATCTTCAACAGATCTGTTACTGCACTTTCAGCTTACATCCGGAGTTCACGCCACTCAGCTTTTGCCACCTGCCTGATATTAAGCTTTTTTTCCCCTTTATAACTAATGGAAAGGGCAAGGTACCTCTTAACAATAAATCAGACCTTAGATAGCCTGAACTACCTTTAGGTGACTGTTATCTGTATATATTACATCACTTAGGCACTATAAATCTGAGCCACAGAAACTCAGGCACAAATTGTTATTTAACAAAGTCATATGCAGTCAGAAGAGGATAAATGTCTATTTCCCTCCATACATTTTCATCCTTTTAATAAGACAAGTTATTGTTCATATTATGGTCTCACAAGTAAAGAGTAGAAAGTCAGTAAGAAAACTGTGTGTAGGTTTCCTACTTAGATAGTTATATGCATCAGCTGCAAATTAAAGAATTTCAGAATCAATTATTAGTATTAATGAAAGACACTTCTGCCCACTAAGCTTTCTGCTGACTAAAGTAGAAGTAGAAAATTCAGGCTGTATAGGTGGGACGGACCAAAGGACTGACAGTAACACACTTGATCATAAAATTTAACACAAAGTGGGTCTTCTACTTGGTTTACTTCTGCTTCTTTGGGGAGAAGCATGATCAATACAGCATAGGAACATAAAAAAGGCCATAATGGGTGGCCCAAATATCCACCTAGACCAATAAGCAGTGATAACAGTAAATAAGGTATATGAACAGTACAAGAACATAGTCACACTTCTACAATGTACTTAACTCCTTCTTTCCTGCCTTCTGCCAAGACAATTAGCAATAATAAAAGTAGTAATTCACAAAGCAAATAAATACATTTCCTAAATATAAAACATTTTTCACACACATAATACATAAGTAACGTGACCCATATATAAGAGGTGTATTAAACATGATTTCTTACACATCCAATTATGATTACACGTTTTAAAAGATGGTACTGTTCCTCTTTCTTCGTAAGCTAAAACATAAGACTATTAATTTTTTTGTGAATGCTCCTATTCTATAAACAACCATGAGCAAACATCTTGTTTGTGTTCAAGAGGGTGTTCAAAAAGAAAATCAGAACTATTTCTTCTGACAGAGAAAAAACACATTTTGAACAGTAAAAGTGTTGCACAGACATGACACGACATACACTGCCCAACTGGTTTTAACCTAGTGTCTGCAACTATGCAGACTGGTATCTCCTGAAAATTTGGATGGAAAACTAACAATAATCAACAGAATGAAGTAAACAAATAGCAAGGGAAGAGCCAAAGTATTTTTAAAATAGACCTTCTGAAGCAGTGTATAGCAGCTGAGAGAGGATACCTCAGGAAGATGATCAGAAACAGTTCTCACAACTGTGCCTTCAACCCCAACTCTGCCTTTGTGCTCTTTTGCTCCTGCTGAGGGAATCCATACACAACAGACATGTTATCTCTAAGCCCAAAGTCTCCTCACCCATATCCACCATAATTTCAAATAAATAGAGATGGCTGCAGCCCCTTCTGGACCTTCCTGTGTGAGATGAGATGGTCTTGTCTCTGAAGAGTTGTTCTTCACCCTTTACAGACTGTGAAGTCAGCATTTTGCTGTTTCACAGTTTTAAAGAAGTTTGATTGCCATGAGAAATTGTTATGGACACTCTCTAACCCTTGCTTCTGGGAAGACACATATGAATGACTGAAAGCTGAGGAAGCTGAAAGAGAAGAGAGTTGTGGAATGGTGCTGCAATAACCAATGTAAGGAGAACGAAGCTTAAATGGCCATAAGACTATCAGGATTTTGGAAATCACTGGAATATTCACTCTCTACGCACACAAGAGTTCACTTAAAATAGGCATCAAGATTTGGGAAAAGGAAGCCTATAGAGGCAGATGTGCAATGTTCGAGAACAAAGAGGAAAAATCACAGCTAATAGACAAATAAGGTGGACTTAATGTTAGTAAACATCTTAAAACGACTGTGATTTATTTGCCTGAGGATACAAGTAACAAGAAAAAAGGATTGGCTCCAGGGGGGTGTGGGGAAAATGCAGGATTTAGATGAGAAATCTTCTTGCTAGTCGAAGGAAATGAGCAGAGAAAAGTTGTTGGTTTATGGCATCTCCCTTGTCCAAAGACTTTAAGGGCTGGGTTCAGACAGATGAGGAACTGCTTAAATTTTCAATGTCACCATCCATGGTAGAGAGAGGAGGCTCAAAAACACATACCACATCACTGGGGTGCAGACAGAAGCTGAAAGCCTAGGAAGGATAAAATTTAACAAATACTTCAGATTTTTTCAAGTGCTTTTAAAATCTGGAATTCAATTGGCAAGCAAATTATTGGTATCATCGCACTACTAGCTGAAGCAAGGCTAATTTTACTAAGCACCACAGAGACAGGATAAAAACCCGTCATCATCTCCTTTCTAAGTCAATGGGTAAACATCCCTGGTTTCAAAATAACCAGGTCCTGTGCTGCTCTTTCCTGCCCAGTCTTTCTCACACTACAGGCTTTGAAGATAAATGTTCAGGGGAAGCCACAGCCAAAACAAACGCCAAACACCACATCCAATGACATGGAGAAGAAAACCACTAAAGAACGGTCTGTGAAAGATAGTAAAGAATCATCCATAATCACAAAAGGAGTCTCAACACAGATTCAGGGAAAAATATCCAGGCCTTTGAATACCTAGGATAAGCCAAAAGAAGTCCGGATATTTTTTAGACACTATCTTTCCCAAGTATCCCCATCTGAAATACGACAGCATATGCCTGTAGTTTTTCTTTTAATATTCACAACCCCACCAGGTTACAAAGACAAAAATATACAGCATCTAAGGTGGAACAAAGAGGCCTACCTCACATGCAGGCAGCAGACCACTGATTTTGAGTTGTTCAAGTCTCAGGCACGAGACTGAACTCCAGGATAGTGAATAGCAGTACAATTCACAATGTTACTTCTCAAATACTTCTCCCATTAGAATTACACAAATCTGCATTGTCACAAAGCAATAAATGGGCCTATGGCCTTACATAAGAAGAAATTAAAAGTGTTCGTTTTATTATTGTTGCTTGGTAATGCATACACCAGGAAATACCTTAACAAGAAAGTGAAGAAAGAGCTCTCCAATACTTTTGAGATGAAGGCAGGACTCATTTTTCTTGTGAAAATGTTTCTTCAATATTTTCACTTACACACACAGACTAAAACTATGCAGAAATGACCTGCCTCTCTAAAAGCTGAAAAGAAAGTAGTCTTAGCTCAATCTTGTATGTTTACACTTTTAATCTTACCCTTAAACAAGACTGAATAGAGCATAACCGCACTGAAGGTCAGCTTCTATACTGGCATATCACATTTCAAGCCAACAGCTCTTTTATTTAAAATATGTTAGATAAAAAGGTAATATGCTCTCTGTAAGAGTTCCCTTGAGGTTAGAAGAACCAATAAATTAACTGTTACCATATGCTTGGCTCCTTTTGGTAAAATTCAGTAACAAAACACTGCCAAAGCTCTTTTGGCAGGTAATAATATTTGGTAGCTCATAGTACAACTTGGGGAAAAAAGGAGACTGGACAGAAAGCTTGGAAATTAAGAAACTGCATTTCTAGACTCATATAGAAAGAAAAATTGTTAAAAAGTAAATTCTCTGGGTCTGATCTATAATAAGCAGCTGTCTCCTCAAAAAGAGCTGTATCAAATGCAAACTCAAACACTCCAGCTAGTGCAGTAATGTCAACAATCTGCATTTGTTTTTTTTTTAAACAATGTTAGATATGTACTATCTATTTTGCAAATGAGAAGCTCTGCAAAATAAATAAAGTTAAATAAGTGTTAAAATGCATTCTTAGTGCTTTCATTATAGTGAGTATATTCCATTATAAATGGGCAAAGTCTGGATTTATTTGCACTGCCATGTTCTTAAGCTTCATTTACGTTAAAATTAAATACTTCCCCCCCACCCCCCCCATCTTTTACACCTACATAATTGAGACTAGAACATGACAGATAAGAAGCCTTTAACACTACACCTCTAATTATAATTATAGACATAGGATAAGAAATTCTGGGTATTTTAAGGATATGTCTTACAGATTTTTTTTTTAATCCTAGCTACACAGGTCAGGGTGTACCTAGCTGGCCCTAATCCCTTTACCTACACAAGCAGGACTGGTTCTATAAGATCATTTATAAGAAATCAGTGTGGTTTTTTTCCAATACGAATATATCCATTTCCTTTTACTTTTGCAATCATCTCTATAACAGCACACTCTAAATCTATTATTATTCTCATTTCCAGTAAAATAGATATAGCCTGTTGTTTGTACCATGATGGTTTGCACATACGGGGAAAACAGATACTTAAAAATGCTGTATTTCTTTAATCAATTGCATTATCCCGTTAAATTCAAATCACTATGTATATAAATCACTTGCTGTTCAGCTTACAGTTCCACATACATATCTGGCAAGCAGTTTGAAGCAGACTGACAGGTATAGGCCAGACATTTCACTTCTTAAAGTTGTGTTATTGCATTATTAATCCTATATTTGCATTAATTTGATTACAAGCACTTACAGGTAGAAGTAATCCTAAAGTGTAGGTCTAAAGATTATAAAATAAGCTTCTGTAAGGTTTTTCCAGAAGAAAAATTTTTGCCATTTTACAGATGCTTGCTTCATTCAGCCATTTGGGATTTTATTAATAATCTTCTCATTACTGTATTCATCTTCTGATTTCTTATTTTTTATTTTAAGTAAGGCAATTTCTGTGAAGACTTGACACTGAAATCAGAGGCTTCATTACCCTGCAAAATATATCCACAGCTCAAAGTATTTAAGAGGGTTAAACAAAATGCAAACATTTAATGCAACATTAAGCATGTGAAATAAAAACTTGATTGCCTAAAGAAAGCATGCTATGCTGTTACCCTGGTGACAGGTTAAAAAAGGATTGTGAGCTGAATGGCTGTATGATATGAAATTAAAATGTTTCACATTGAACAATCCAAAATGAATTGGGAAAGGTTAGAGCAGAGGAGAGAGAAATCAATTCTCCAATGGCAATGGTGAATGGAAGTGAAGTCTGAATAGGATTTGCCAGTGGGGTGCAACAGCTGCCAAATATCCTGCAGCCAAAGAATTACAATAATACTGATGAAGTGTGCAGGAGCTTTTGGAATCATTGCAGGGAACAGAGAAATACTCCTACAATAATGAGGCCATTCTGTGTCCCATCCCACTTTCGCAGTTGAATCAAAGGAAAAAGAAACGGTTGAAAATTGTAATACTCAATAACAAAGGTATAAATGAATTATCTATCCCTTCAATCAATATCTTATATTCAATTACAGCCTTTGTGAGACATGATTGAAGTAAGCATGCTAAAGAATGGAAAAATCAAGACACATACATGTAAAAGTATGCAAACAATATTGAATGAGACACTTTTTCTTCCCATATATTTTGTTGACAACTTTTCTATTGCAACAGCCTCCAGAATAAGCTATATACCACACAAACAGAACAGGACACGACCAGTGGCTCAAGGAACTTCAACAAGTAAGGTGCTGATGATTGTGCTTATCCTTTTTATGCTAATAATCCTAGGAAAGAAACATCAGTAAAACTTCTCATGTGACTGCAGTTACACAAGTCCTCCAAAATCAAGAAAAACTTTGCCTTTCCATAAAAACCTCCAACACAGCTTCATTTTAGCCCTTCAAAACTCCAGATAAAATGCACAGATGGAGAGGAAAAACAATGCTAAAAATAGCTGTAAAATTAGTAGGGAGCACGTGAGAATTGGCATGCACCTTGTTAGGTTTCAAACAAACTTTTTACATATAGACAAATTTTGAGGTACAGGTTTAGCAGGTATAAACCAACATGACAGGAAAGAATTGTTGGGCTTATAAAAGGGATTAAAATAGAGAGAGGGGTCTTGTGGTAGAAAGAGAATCTTGCAGACAAAGTTGCAAGCAAAGTACAGATAAGGAAAGGGGCAGATTCACAACGAAAAAGGCCAGGAATACGGCAGCATAACAGAAAACATTCATATGTGTAAATTCAAGTTAAGTGAACAGTAGCCACAGAAGCTATAAAGCTCCTACAGCAGCTGCTGTTTTCCCAGTAGATATGGTAAAAATGAAAAATAAACATAGGAATTTAGCCAGGTCCATTTACTTTGGTGAATGGCTTTCCTACCAGCCATCACCTCAGCAAGATGCATGCCACTGGTCTGGGGATCCTCCCAGGAGATGCTAAGCGAGGTTCAAACTTTTAATAATGATTTTCTAATGCTTATCAACTCCAAAGACTGAGCAAGCGTGGATTCCTGAGTGCCCAGAACATTGCTTTCCCCTACAAATGACACAATGACAGGTTATGAAAATTTCCCACAACAGATTATTCTGCTTCTGGAATATATGTTTATGAACCCCATGGAACAATGTCTGATTTCAGATGACTCTATATATACACCTTATATTACTCACATTATCAATTCTGATTCCATGAATTTAATCCAAACAAAAAAAATACGTAACTACATTCTGTAGAAACAGTGATAAATGCTACATTGAAATGTCTGATTTCAAATTTTATATTTTACATAAAAGTTTATTTCCACTGGCCAAAAATACCTGGTTTATATATTTGCATCTACTTCTTTGTCTCTAGCACATATAATCCTATTTTTGTGATAAGCAACTGAACAATATAGAAGGGTAAATAATACCAGCTTTTAAAGACAGCTAGAATATTATATAGGGCAGCTGGTTTAAGAGTGATTAGTCAAGATTATAAATATATATATATTATTTATGAGGCCAAAAGAACACCACAAAGTAACACCTAAAGAGGCAAGAGAGGGTTATCACAATCAGAAGAGTCCATTACAAACAAGGATACTGCATGAAAAATGGAGAACAGCATCTTAGGATCTTGATAGTCCATGAGGAAAGACAAAAAACTACACAGGAATAATGGTCTGAAGCTGCAGTAGTTACCTAAACATAATGAGGACTTTCAAAGACATAACAGTAAATCATTAAAAGAATGCTTGACATGTTGACCAGGGAACCAGAACAGTGAGGATATGACAGTATTATTTACATGAGCTAAGGAGCATAACTCCAAAGCGAGGGAATGAAGAAAGCCACAAGTGGGATGGACTTAGCCATCCTTACAAAATGAAAACAAAGTGGTTTATCTTTATATCACACTAGAGGGTATTTGTAGGGTAAAGCAAAGTATAAATATTTAGCTGTACTTGTAATAACTGTTCAGGTTATTAGCAAGGTTCTAGGGGAGAAAAAAATAAAAATAAAAATCATGAAATGCAATTTATATAATTCAGCAGTGTCTGTGACTGTGCTGGAAGAAAGAGCTCTCCCCCTTTCCAAGAGGCCAGTTCAGATGACTCCAGTGAATTTTCCTGACATCATCTTCCTTCTTTTGAAAATTAATGTAACATAACCTTATTTTGTGCTGCTCCAGCAGTGCAGGAGAGCCAGAGAGCTCTCCTATTGGGCAGCTGACCATCCTTCCATATGGGGAAGCCCTGGGCTGGCAAAGAGCTGGCTCTGTCCCAGATTCCAGCAGAGTAATAGGTGTAGTCTATGTGAAAGCAAGCGTGCCTGAGAGGCACAGGGCTCCAGTGCTCTCTGAGCAGTCCCCTTGCTGCCATGTCCACTGTGCCAGACCCCTGGATTGTCAGAATTCTAAAATAAATTTAAAAAATCAGCCCAGCTATTTCAGAATTTGACAAAAACTTGCTTGTATTTTATCTGTAATTTCTCTCTATACATTTAACCTTGCTTTGGAAGTATTATTTTATGCTTAGAAAGCATCATCCATTTTAGGTCTCAAAATACTTCACACAAGTTTATAAATAAATATTTACAAAGCCTCAATAATGCCATAGAGTATTAAGCCTGTTTTGTCTTTTTTAAACTGAGGCCCAATCCAACTGACTTCTCTAAGTCTGACATAAACAGGAGTTTAACTCCAGACTCCCTAATCCCAGCCTTCTATATTAAACACACGAGCAAGAAAAACCTTTAGATTTATTTTCTAGCAATATAAAACATTTTCCAATGCATTACCATCTTTTTGCATGCAGTATCAGGTAATACAGGCATGAGCCTCACTGTTTTTTTCCAAGTCATAAATGATGAAAGGGTAAAACCCATAGAAAAATTAGGAAAATACACTTGGCAGCCAACACAAGCAACGCATAGGAAGTGCTGTAGGCAATTGGGTTTAGAAGTATAAACATCACATTAGTAGACCCATGAGATAGCATGATGTAGCCACACCTGGAGAGTCACTCTCCTATTCCCTTCCCAACCCACTAATGAAAACAAGTCTGAAGCCAAAATGCAAAGATTCAACTGTACAACATCATTTTTGGTCTCAAAGGCTAACTACATCAAACAGACATAAAATAACCTGGATTCACTTCAGCCAAAATATGTTTCCACTTGAAACAAGATCGAGTTCTGTCTAGAAGACCTTGGGATTTTACTAGATGCTGTAAATCTGTTCAGCAGCTGTGGGTGGCACCAGTTTCACAATAAACTGGACTATGGAATAACTAGGAAAAGTGCTAGGTGAAATAACTAAAAGCTGAACAATGAAACACTCATCAATCATTCATGGCTCTTTCCTGTAGGAAACATGTGTCGCTATTATCTGGGTATCACAGTGAAATATTCACATTAGTATCTGTCTCACAAAATATCAAGCATTTTCATTAGCTAATAATAAATTTTTTAAAAAGCAATAAAAAAACCCCAATCATGAACAAAGAAATAAATAATAAAAAAAAAAAAAATCAAGCCACATCACAACAACAATTTTCCCAAGACAACTGGTTAAATAACCAGTTAGCTTTATAAAAAAAATAACAAAAACAACAACCCAACAGAAAATTCGCTAAATCTTCGATTGCATATCAAAAGTAAATGTCTATATTTCTGTAATGCACAGTTCTCCAGAAGCTGCTCTCACTAAAGGCAGGCAAAGCAGTCCTAGGAGACCATGGGTGAGGCCAGGAGTACACAGCACTGCAGACAGTGGAAACTCACCCGTGGGTGCTCCACCCAAACCATAACACAATTTAGTCTAACACAGGAAAGGCAAATTGGCCTTCGGCTTGTGGCCTGTGTTAACCTCAACACCACACCAACTACAGCAACAAAGAATCCCACTACAGGGGTCACATCTAATTGAAACTAGCTGAAGAAAGTTGGATGTTTGATCCTAATGAGGCAATAGCTTGCTGATCCTCAGAGCACGTTCCAGCAAGAACCTTACAGTTGATTTACCCAGGGGATTGCAAAATACAGTCACATCCCTGCAAGTATCAACAACTGTAGAGAACCCCCTTCATGAGGCTGCTGATCTGTGGCACAGGGCTAAGGCCCACCTCTGCATCCCTTTTATGAGCCATTCTCTGCTCATCTCCTCCTTGCTACACATTCCCACTCTTGTAGCTCTTCCAGAATAATTTCACTTGTCACAAGTACTTAACCTGGTTCTGTCAGAATGATCTAAAGTAAGGTATTATTAAACCATTTCTAGGCTAATACAGGTCATTTTAGCAGAACCAGAGTAGAAAGCAACTACACACAAAATCACGCCTGCGTACCTGGGGGATGAGGAAGAAGGGCAGAGACCAAGGGAGGAGCTGGGACAGGGATTCCTTCATCTGGCTCAAATGCATTTCATCTGATTACAGTCTCAGTAGCCCTGACAGTGAAAGGTGGAGCTTCCGTGAAGACTTCCAAGCATGGTTCTTTCCATCTGACTAGAATAACAATCCTGAGCTTGGGCTGAATAAATCATGGGGGGAAAAAAAAGGTACCCAAAATACCCCTGCAGTTGTGAAAAGAATGCATATTATAAATATGGCTCCCAAAAGGGAAAAGAAAATAAACCAAAACCAAAGATAAGCATATAACTTAAGTTCAGAAAAAAACCTGTCTATTTGGCAGCTGTGGCAAGTTTAGAAGAAATAATGCATAATTTCAAAAGACTACTTTTCAGTGCAATTCCCTACACAAAAATCCCTCAGCTGTTTTCAGTGAATGCAAAAGAAAAAGATTCTATCGTCATTAACAGTGCCAGAGAGATGAAAATTTTAAGATGATGATCAACATGTCGATGCACTTTTCCAAACCATTAGGAGAATGTTATGGATCAACTTTGGAGCGCACAGTCTGTCTAATTCGCTTACATCCTCCAACATGGATTTAAAATTCACACAGACTCCAAATGCCCAATTCTGCCAGTGAATTGCATCCAAGATTACAACCGGCCTTTTTGATTTGTTGCCAGTAGCACAGGTTCCTACTCTGCACTTTTCGTTTACTAATATTTTTCAAACAGATTGCTGTCATACCAATAAAGATGTGCTTTCTATGGCCACAATTCCGCTCCCCAAAAACACCCTCAAAAACAAGTCAGATGCACTTTGGGTAAGTGAAGAGCATGCTACGAAGGATCTTTGATGGGACTGCAGTAACTTGTATGCTCCACAGTCCTCTATCCCCTCTAGAGGGAGTCCACTAGCTGCTCTAAAGAATAGAGAACCCTGTCCAGGACCATTCTTTGACCTCAATTCTACCTTTGTTTCTTCAACTTTTCCTCTGAAGGAGCTAAATGATTTTGGGGAAAGGGTGCAATTACCAGATTTGGTTTTCTTCAGAAGTTACTTACCAGTAAGCCTTTTTGCATTACATTGTTTTTTCTTGTCCTCAAATGGGCAGCTTTACTATCATTTAAACAAGTAGACCTAGCGATATATGCAGATTGAAACCATAACCTATTCAATAAGAACCACACTCAGCCACCACTTGGAGAAAAAAAAAGGTTCAACTCTGAAGGATTAATTCCAAATCAGCATATGCCTCAGCGTACAGGGAAGACCATCCTTTGAAAGATGAGTACATAGTACATCCCATCACGGCAAGAAAAAGTCATCTGCCCTGTACTGAAAAGATTTGTTAGCTTCACCATTCACAATCTGAAAAATCAGACCTTAATCTAGTCTTACAACCTTCATGTGGTCAGCCCCTGCTGCCTTCTCTGCTCATGGTGGAGGAATATATGTGAGGGAGTTGGGCTTGGACTCCAAAAATAAGCTAATTTTTTTCAAAGTAGAGGTGAATTTGTTTCCCTAATGCAGTACAAAAAGAGGTGCAATACACCATTACATAACTGATATCCCAGTTAAATTAGCTGTATATGTCTTTTCTATTAAGATACACGAACAGCTAGTACTGAAAGAAAATACTTGCAACAGAGAGAAAACATTAGATTCTTCAAAAATTGGTCTCCTTTTCTTTTCAACAAGTAAGAACATTTTACAGGCCAGAGGAAGAAAAATAAAATCTCAAATCAGAGCAGGGAATGCAATAGCAGCTTGAGAATCACTACTTAAATCAGTAATTCCTATCCTTACTCTAAGTACAAAGTAAGTCATTACTTCACTATACCAGTACCAGACTATTTAACTTGCTTTGCTGGTTAGTAAAAACTACAATCAAGGCTCCTCCTCACTTTCTCTCATTCATCTGTTATTTAAGGAACAGCAGCCTTCCCGTTCTCTGTTCTTCTCCTTATGCCATTTGCTACGGAGGATATAACTTATGGAGGGGAAAAAAGGGTACTTTACTTTCTCCTATAGGTGCATAAGGCAAGCAGTGACCTAGCCCTACATATGCTATGTATTACAAAGCCATTACGCTTGCCCTAAGTGCGTCTCTCTCTCTCTTTTTTTTTTTTTTAACACCATATGGTACTATTTATCTTTGTGGGTACAAATAAAAATAAAGACTTCTTGAAACCACATTTGATTTATTTCTGACCACTGTAAAATCAGTAATAGAATACACTGTCAAACCACTGCATGGAATGTGAATAATGTCTACCCTGCATTCTGCCTTCCCTCTCACACGAGCACACACGCAACTACATTAAAGAACAAGAGGCATGAAGGGTCATGTTGAAGTGAGGATTCACTGTATACAACTTCTGCAAACACCAACTACCCGAGTAAGTTTCACAAATTCTGTTGTTCTAATAGAAGATGGCAATGACGGGCCAGAGGACAACAAAAGCTAGAAACATCATGAAGGAAAGAAGCCTACTGTTCCAAAAAAGCTGAAGACACAAGCTACTGCAATGGCTGGCCACTTAACAGTACTACCTAGATAACTAGCAACTACTATTAAAAAAAAAGAAAAAAAAAAAAAAAAGAGGGAATGGGTGAGTGGGTAAAGAAAAGCACCAAAAACATAGTTAAAGCAAAGCACTGACTCTTCCAGCATTTACCAGTCAGAAAGTGTTTTCAGAATTAGACCTTAAACTATTAAAGTTCTTGGTCAAGGTAGCATATTATTCAGGAATCCACAATATTTTAAAGCTCTGTAGCTGAATATTCATATTATCCCAAAGTGCTTAGATCACTTCAAACAGGCACAGGGGAAATTTTTGATGCTCAATTTGTGGTTAGCTACTAATGCAGCAACATTTTGCATTAATGAAACTCCTGATGTGCATTAATTACTGTACTGGCTTGTAACACATTTTTGTGCCTATTAGTTTGCTAATATGTAGAATAAAAATAATCATGTATGACTTGTGTGAGTAGGGAAATGTAAGCCACAGCTCATTTGAATTTAGAAGAAACAGACTACATTAAGAAACCATACAGTTTCTCACCAGTGTCTCTTGTGCATGAGAAGATGCCATTAAGAAAACGCATCACCACATCTGAGTTCCTAGAAATGAACTTACCTTGGAGTCCCTAGAAATCGCTGTGATCTCAGTTGTTCAGCCACATACAAAGAAGCTGCTGTTGCCAGTAATTCTCTTCTTTCAAGATCTGTCAACTTGTGTCCTAGTTTTCAGAAAGCAGTTTGAAAAAAAAAAAAAAAAACCTATTAGATAGCACAGACCTACACAGACACAAAAAGTAACAAGTACCAGTGAAGACATTGCTCAGTCCTTATACATGAAACCTACACTTTTTCCCTCTAAATTAAGATGAGGCTCAGCATAGCAGACGCTCTGAGTTTGAGTTTAAATTGCATGTTTTCATACAGATCAGCCCTACTGCTAACACTGGTATCTCTGTTAAAAACAATTTGACAACTGAAAGAAAAAAAAACTGAACGATGCTGCAGCATCTTGTTTTCGTTACTGAAATGTCACTAGCTGACATATTGTGCCTCATGCTGGCAAGGAATCCATCTGTACATTAGTACTTATTCAAAATATACAGCATTCTTTCTCAGTACTCTACCCCACAAAGGCTACATATCTTTCAAGGAAAAGGGATGACACAACAATATAAACCCCAGAAATAAATGGGGACAAAGCTACTCATCAGCCCTGGGTCATTTAGTGCCATTTGTGTATCACGAGTTTGCTACTAATGGAGTCAAAATCATGTTTGGCACTTCAGAAGCAGAAAATGGCTCTAAGTACCCTATGATCTAAAGGCAGGCAAGCTAATAAAGGTTTGGACAAAAAAAAAAAGTGCAAACCAGCAGGTTTTGTCCCAACCTGGTCTTGTTCCAGAAAGTGAAGGTTAATTAGAAATTCATCTGTCCATTCAGCAAGCAGAAAGACAGAGCAGTGTGACAGAACTTTGCCCTCCTCATCTTTAGGTTAGAAACAGCACAACAAAGATTTGGAGTGAAAAGCTGGCAAATAGGTGGCCAAGACTGGCGTCACCAGAGAAACAGAACAGTCAAAACCGATGTGAGAAAGAGCAAAAGGACAAGTAAAGTACTCAGTCCATCAGAGAGTGGCAGGAAGTCAAAGTTGACACAGAAGCAGATAAGAAGTGCAAAGTTGAATTTCCATGGAGAAAAAGAGGTAAACTTTATGCTCAGGAGAGAGATTTTGCACAGGTGAAAGTAAGAGTGTTTCAAAAGCCAGAGGGAAGGATAACACAGCAGGGGGCACGCTTGTTTCCAGTCATGCAGCAGAGAAACACACAGCTCCCTTCAACATCTCCACTCTCCCATCACCTCAGCACTACTGCAGTAGTTAATAATGTTAATCCACATTCCCCAGCACGGGCTGCTAACAAATGACAACTTCCATCAGTAGCATAAAATAAGACTAATACAACCCCCAAGAAAAACCCAGGATGGAGGCCTCTGAAAAAAGGACTGAAGCAGACTTTATATTAACATACATAACTTCAAAACAGGGCGTTATTTCCATAGGACCCATCAATCCACTGAGGACATCAAACATGGATAGGTAAAGTGGCTGCTTAGAGTCCACCTTGGCAATGCAATCATGCCACAGTGATGGAAACACACCCATCACAGCTCCAGCTAACAGTACAAAGGAGATGTCACAGGCCAAAAGAAATGTAAATTTAAAAAAAATAAAATCCAGCACATCTTCATCAATCTATTTTTAATTTAGTCTATATTAACATATTCTGGATAAAGATTACTGCAACATCCTTTGCTCGGTGTTTATTATTTTTTATCCGCCTTGAAATGGAAACTGTCTTCACTTTAACAAAATACAAATGCTGAAAGGTTGAGGAACCAGCTTAAGAAACAAACTTGATTTTCCTTTGCCAGTTACTTAAAAAAAAAGAAAAAATGATTGCAAAATAAAAAATGATGAACTTTTGTACTCTTTGTGTATATATACACTGATACACGTGTGTATGTAAGCCTTATATAATTATACAGTGCAAGAACATCAACTACCTGGCTCTGAAATGGGCCTGTTTTCCAGTTCTTTACACAGTGAAGAAACTCGGAGATCATTTTCCCAAAATGCTGGATGTAAAATTGATGATTTGTTTACATGCTTCAGCCAAATATACATCATGAATCTATCCTAAAATATTTACTTTTCAGTCACCCTGCCTAACACCCATGACAAGTTCATGGGACCAAAACTGCATGTTCCCACCTGCTCCAACACACACACACTGGTACTATCAAATCATACAAAGGAACAAGGTAAAACTAGGAAAGATCCCAATTTGAAGGCTTTATTGCATGACCTCCATCTTAGATGCAATCAATAACTGCTTTTGCACTTGCTGTGCTGCAAAAAGTATTTTCTCCCTGTATCTTCAATAAAAATCAAACTCCAAACAGTGAACGAAGGTCGATAATTTGAAACAGGTTAACAACCAATCAGTTACAATAGTTACATTCACCACTTCATTATCACAAACATGAAAAAAAAGTATTTATCCACTATCTCTATTCATCACTATTTGCATTAGTGTGGCAAGCAGAAAACCACTCGGTCATGACTATAGGAGCTAATGTGGGCTTTCTGAGAAATAATATACGCTGGAAACAAGAACATACCAAAATCAGGTTTTGGTCTTTGGCAGTAAAGATACAATCCTACCACAGAATGTCCTTAGCATATCTTTGGGGGCATGCCTTGGAAGGGTGATTAAAGGCTGCTTCCTAAGGATAGCAATTTACGTTCATTACACAAGATCACTGTCCGTACTGCCTTACTTCTCTGAACTCCAGTCCCATTTCCCTCGCCTTCCACTCTTGCTCTGCTATGCTCAGCAGAATTTTAAACCGTTTTGAAGTTAAACTTTCAATTATATTACTATATTTGGAAATATACAAATGTTCCAGATAGTGATACCTTTTTTTCACTTCAAGTATTATTTTACTTTAGAAGCTACCCCTCAGGATTTCAAGTGGGTGTCTTGAGGTATAAGTTAATATTCACCATCAATTAAAAAACAACAATGCAACCCTTCACATTCACCATGCAGAAGACTGATCTGATCAGCTACAAAGCTACCTCTGGAGCATCTGTCCAACTGCTGTGTTAATAGGGAGAGAAATGAGTAAGTAGCAAAAGTTTCCCAGCTTCCAGCATGGGAAGTTCTGATATTGCTCTTTCCTGTTCCCATCACTGCAAACTCCTGGGCTACACAGAGACTTTTTCTCCACCATAAAATGTAAACCAGCTCCCAAATCTCTCTGCTTAATCTGGGACACACTTCTGCATTATCACTGTCATCAGTGAGCTGAATTATAGAAGGTGAATGTAGAACAGGATTAATGGCTATAAAATTAAGTCACAACTAAAGGAGTGGAAGCACTGGTCATATAATTTAAAACTAGACCGCACACATCTATTACTACTAAGTGACAGAACCCTGGTCAGAAGGAAGACAACGAAAAAGTATTTCTCTCTCATTTCCCTGATGTTATGATTGCTTAAATCAATATTATCCCAGTATCCCCCAAGCTGAGTCAAAAAGGTTCATGCAATTACTTTACATAACCAACTTCAAATTAAATTACATAAAAGGTCACTTTTCCCATAACAGTCTCATTTGCATTTTGTCCTAGAATTGTGTTTCCTACTATCAATTACAGGGAAAAAAGAATAAAAAACCCCACAACCAAACAAAACAAAAAAATAACACCAAACCTAAACAAACAAGCTCTGGTTATGTGCCCTGGTCTGTTACTTAATACTTGAAAAGTGACTCTTGTGTGATTGAGAAGAAAAAATTCAAAAGCAAAATGGGTAAGATAGAAAGTGCAATGCATAATTCACAACCATACCAATGCAGGCAATGTTTGTATCATTCCTAGGTTCTGTTTTGGCTTGAGTTTTTTCCCCAATGGATTTTGAAGCTGACCATTACAGCTGGCACGTATACCAAGTAGGCTGAGGCAGAAAACAAAGCTGGATGTTATTAAAGGGTTTAATTTCTTCTGAAGTCCGGCAGAGGTTTGCTCCACCCAGACAGTCATGGTAAAAGACAGACATTATTGTCTGCATATGCAATTTCAAACCATTCAGAATAGTGAAGTATGTCTCTTGGAGAGCTTGTGATTACTTATAAGGTGGATGCTATAGCATACAGAAAGGAAACCTCTACTATTTTGAATTATAAAGAGATTAGTGACAGACCAAGTAATGTTTCTTGGCTTCACCAGAAAGAATAAAGTCAAGTAAAATGTTAAGTCAACTTTTATAATCCAGTAACTTCACAAAATGAAGACAAAGATTAGATTCCAGTGTGGAGAAGATGGATGGAATTAACACCAATGATCCTCTCCCTTCTAACCGTAACACTGACCAGGGAAGCTGCATTCCCTCCTCCAACTAATAACCAAGGGGGGGAAATATAAGTCTCCAGACTTAAATTCAGAAGTCATACCTACAGTCCCAGTTCACCCAAAACCCACTTTTGCTTGTAACAGAACCATGGAATGACTGAAGCTGAAGGGACCTTGGGAAGGTCTTCAGTTTAATTCAGTGTGCCTACTCTCCCTACAAAGCACCTACATGTCTAGAGGTGGCTAAGTAAGTGTTGAGTAAAGCAGAGTAGTAATTCCCTCCAACCCATGTAATTATGACACATACAATGTTTCTAAAAGCCTTCACCTCATACAGTGTCTCTGGAGCAAATACACACTTGCAGAAGAGAGGGGTGCTTCCTCTTTCTTCCTTTCTGTATTAGTAATCTGTTAACAGAAAGGATTGTCCATCAGAACATCTGCTCTTCTTCTCCACCCAAAGGAGGTAAACATGTTAGAAAAGGGGAAGTAAAGGATTCTTTTTCCTTTTTATTTTTTTTCTTGTGTTTTGGTATGACTTTCACAATAATCTTTTGGAAAATGCCCCACTTCTCATTTGTGCAGACTGTCTCTCCCAAAGAGATAGACCAAGCATTTGAAATGTCATTTAATGATCAGTAAGACTGGACCATTAAAAAAAAAAATCTCAATGTTAAAACAGATACCCAGGAAAAGACTAACTATGAAACAGACTGAACTGCAAAAAATGATCAAAGGAATAAATAGGGTACTAACCTAAGGACCCTTGACTTTAATTTGTTCTTTGTTAAAGATTCCTCTTGGATCCTTGTGAAAATAGAGATACTTTCCATGAGTAGGAAATAGGGATAACAGTATATTACTTTCTCACCAGGCAGGTTAGAACGTACACAGGCATCTCACCCTGCGTGGAAGCTGTAGAAGGACAGCTCATCTGACAGTACCCTATCAAGTAGTATAGAAACATAGAAATGTCTGGGTTGGAAGGGACTTCAAAAAGTCATCTAGTCCAACCCCCCTGCTGAGAGCGGGGACATCCTCAACTAGAGCAGGTTGCTGGGCTATTCCTGAATGCTTGGTAAACATTCTTATTCTGTGAATAAAGTGCTTTGAGACCACTCTTGAGACAGGTATTTGTGCCACCTGATTAATGGTAGCAAGGTGAAACACAGGAAGTTCCACCTCAGCATGAGGAAAAACTTCTTCACTGTGAGGGTGACAGACACTGGAACAGGCTGCCCAGAGAGGCTGTGGAGTCTCCTCCTCTGGAGACTTTCAAGACCTGCCTGGATCTGTTCTTGTGTGGCCTGCCCTGAGTGTTCCTGCGCTGGCAGGGGGGTTGGACTCGATGATTTTCAGAGGTCCCTTCCAACCCCTACCATTCTATTTTTCTATGATTCTGTGATCTAATCAGCATTGCTGCACCTACTCCTCTGATGTGCACTCCTCTCAAAACACACGTGTGTGCTCGGAACAATTACCCGCTCCAGCTGACCCACTGCCAGCCGCCAGCCCCCAGATAGGCAACAAAAGGGGACGACGGCAGCTGTTTTCCCACACTAATCGTATCCCGAGCAAGGTTCGTTTCAGCGTTTTAAATTAACTTGCACTAAACAAAACTGGTTTTGTTAATGAATGCTTATTTAAAGAAAGGAGGAAAAAGAGTTCAACTCTAATCGTGAAAATTACTAAACATGCCAGTTCTAGATTTAATTCAAAGTGGGCATCACAGGTTAATGGAAAATCTGCCAAGAATATTTCTAATAATTAATTTTTTCATAACTTATACTATAAACCTTCTAATAAAAGATTTATAATGAAATCCTTGAAAATGAGACTGAAAAACAAAGTATCTCTTCTTTTACTCTTAAGTAAGACTAAAGTTAATATTTATATTTGAAGAAAAATGCACATAAGAAATGGGCCAGTACTTCATGCAGTCACCAGAAAGAACAGAGCTGACATTCAGTACTTACCCTCACTGGAGACCAATGGTGGCAATTGTGTAGTTTACAAAAGAAACACACTGGATTGTGCTTGGATGTGAAAACAGAGAGCACCTTCATTGATTTTATTATTATTATTATTATTATTTTATTTCTTAAGTTTTCCAAATTGAAAACACTCCCCATGTGAATTCCTACTATTAACAACAGCATATATTTCTAGGTATTTCCAAATCTGTCTTGACTATATTTTGCTTTAATTTTTAAGATTATTCCAGATCTTTTTTTACAGCTAACAATATCAAGACATATGAAGCTACTTAATTTTCAAACCCTCCTAGCAAAGTTTACTCGGTATTTACATAAAAAAAAGCTAGTTGAAGTCAGTAGAGAATTTACATTGCATAAGCTAATTTGCCTTTGTTTCTCTTGCTGAGCTTCTACTTGTCATCTGCCCACCACCCTTGCTTGCCTTCAACAGTTCCCATTAGCCTTTGCATTTGCAAAAATATTTTTCAACAGGTATTTAAAAAACCAACCTCTAATTCAACTCAACAATTTTTCTTTTTAAAGCCAGAAGGGTCTGATCCAGAGCAAGCTACATCATTAAAAGGTCTCTCAAGTACTTCAGTGAGCTTTGAATCAGTACTCTTGACTTGAAATACATAAGCTTTGTAATCATATCTGCAAGTTTTTATCATTAATAACATTAATGCATGCTTGTATTTGGTATGTGGAAGGAGAAGAGTGAGACTTTTCATACCGCAGGAATAAAGTCTAGTCATTTCATGTGTGCCATTCACTAGTTTCTATTACAATCTGTCACGATATCTCTTCTTGTGTCTTCTGTTGTCTACAGCAAAAGCTTATCTTTAAGACTCTGTTAATACAACATTACTGTTTACCTTAGACTGTAACACTAATCAGTTATTTGCATTGGTGTTTATATGCACACAAATATGTGCATATTTGGTTCAAGTCAGATGACCCCAAAACAAATTTCTTGTCATCCCGCAATTTGTGGCCCAATGAGTAATTAACTGATTATATACAGGTTAACACTGCAATATAAATTATTAAAACAAGAATAAAAATATTTTTTTTAAAAAAAGGGACTGTCTTTCCATAGTCCAAAATACAGAGCAAGGGGTCTCTTGGGTCAGCAAAACCTGTCCCAGTGACCAAGGATTCCAACAGACGCATTCTCACAAATAAGAGTAGAATGGTTTGGTTTTATCATTCCCAATCATGTGTGAGAAGAGGCTGAGTTTACACAACATGGTATAAACCTAGCTAATATCTTGCATCCTCGCCTTTCTCCTCCATTCCCTTCTCCCCATTCCTAGCCTGCCACTCAGTTCACACCTCTGCTGAAGTTCACCAGATTCCTTCATAAGCTCAGTCAACCCAAGAACTCTCAAAAAACTACCCCAACAAAAGCAGCAACAATAAAAAATGCAGGTTTATGGGGGTTTAAGGAACTGAATCTACTGAGGAGAAGCACTGAAAAGTCCCAGAACCATCAAAGAGACAGGACACAGGATTCTGTATGAAAGTGTCAGGGAAAAGAGACAGAGCAGCTAATCAGCAGCACTGAGCCTTCAGAGCAGATCAGAGTGCCCTCAAATCTATGCTGGATGAAAGCCAGTTGAGTTACCTGAAGACTAGTTAAGTACACTTTAGCAAAGAAGAAAAAGGAACATTTGAGCTTCAACTATCACAAGCTTACTGCCACCCAAGGTGACTAACTCCTATCGCTTTGGTCGCAGTCATGAGCCAATAACAAGCTGGATGCATTAATCCTACGTGTAGGACTGTATCTCACAGAGTTGCCAATTCCATCATGATATAAAGTAGTTCTGTGGATGAATAGTCTCTGCACCAAATTCACACACTGAGTCCTGAGGTAAGGAAAATCTGCTCTGCTCCTTAATGAGACTAGAATTTGGCAAGGTGCCAGTCACTTCCAGTGACTGCCAGTCTGGCAGTCGGATGAGGATTCTGCCACATTGGATTAATCATGAACAGGAAAGAAATTAATCTCCATGGGATTCATAAAGGACCACAAATGATGAGCTGTAAACATTCTCTCTTCCTCTTTTTTTTTTTTTTTTTTTTAAGGAAGGAAGAAGTTCTGTCTGATGAATGCCAGCTAAGGTGTGAGGCTTGTATAGAAGGACTGAGTCTCCGACCACACAGGTCAAAGTAAATGACAAGATAACCTTTTAATATTTAATCCATGTGAAAGGAAACCAATCTATTTGCTTGCTTACATTTCTCTACCAAGTAGTTTGAGATGTTGTAATGAAACGTGCATTTGTCTTTATGTTAACCTAGTGTATGAGTTAGAATTCCAAGGTGATGCCCATTACTGTGCGCAATGAGTATTAAGACCAGGTTACAGAAAAATGATGGTGAAATCCTCCAGACAATGCTACAGTGAATACAAAGGATGCCAAAAGGCAATTCTAAAGATGCTGAACAAACCCACTGGAGAAGAAATAGTGTCGAGTAAAGAGAAATCCTATCTTCAGTTAACAGCAGGAGCATTGTCTGTAATGAAGCACAACAGCATGGTAGAGGTGAATTGATGTTTTTTTACGTATTTCATATCACCAACAAATTGTTTTTCTTGACTTTGGATGTTCTTCATTTACCATTTTGTCACTACAAGTATGTATTTCTCCTACTTAAAAGTAAAGAAAGTAACTGTTTCAATTATATTATGCCTTATTTAAAAACTCTAATTCATGTATTCACTGATACACTTGAGAAAGAAATAAAGACTGACTGGAGAACATGTCAGTCTATAAATCTAAAGGGATAATAACCAGAAACAAACCTCAAGAAAAAGGGAAATATTCCCAAATGGAACAAACCTTTAAAACCATCAGGATAGACTTCAGGAAGGAATTTAGTGCTGATATCTCCTTGAATAAAGCGTGGATGGATGATCACTTCTCGCAGTAAAGAAATATTGTGAGCCACACCTGAAAGCAAAAAATCAACACAAAATTAGGTAAACCTATTCATCACAAATTAGAGTAGTAAACAACTTGTAAAAATATGAGACCTTATCTTTGTACAAGAGGTACTTGCTCACCATAGAACTGATGTAATCAATGCAGATACACCAGTTTTGTTCCACTCCTTCCTCAAGATACCCTCCTTATCAACAATCAGTTTAATCAAGAAGTTAACCTTCACCTCACCAAGCCTAATTCAATCACCTAGTTCAGTCAATGACAGCAAGCACAACTAAGAGACTTTTGGTTCAGTCCTAGCAGATAAAAGCAAGACCAGAGTCGTCATCTTGAAATGTCAGCTTACACATGAACCTATCAGCCCAACTCCAGTGAACTCTGGTCCACACTGTCATCCTGTCACCTTACGTACACACACTCCCATGGAAGACTGTACTATTTTTCACTCCAATCACAGTAGTGAAAAAGATAGCAAAAAGTTTTATCAGTTCTATGTAATTTCACTCTATGTTAACCTTTAAGTCATTAGACGCTCCTGTGGGACTTGAAAAACAAAGATATCTGTTGTTTGTTCCAAATATATACCTTTGTACAGCCTTGCCTGGCTCATTCTTTTAACAAATGGCCCATTCACCCTTTAGCACCACTCCATGACCCTGACAGGCATACAGTTCTTCCCACCCCCCTCAAAAAAAAATTCCTCAATTAAAAACCTATAGAGCCCTTACAGCCACCTTTATCTTTTAATTTCCTTTAATATTATAATTGTTGGGGTTTTTTTTTTTAATTTCTTCATGTTCTTTCATTTCACTTCTCAGCCTGTCTCCTCTCTTTTTTTTTTTTTTCATATTTTTCTTTCCCTTTTTTCCCCTGCTTTCTGTGCCAACAAAGACAGACAACTTCTAATGAACACAATCTAAAACCACACAGCTCAAATGATGCTGCCAGTGTCAGTCCAGTACTTCCACACAACACAGTAAGTCCTCTGCCTTCCTCACAGATGAGTAAAATATTAACTTGTTTTCTCAGAGAAGAACAGAATAAACCATATCCCATTTCTAGCATAGGCTGGAAAAAAAACATAAACAGGAGTAAATGTCAGCACAAGATATGTACTCAGGATAGTTAACACTGGAGAAAGACTGCCTAGGGAAAGATTCTGGAGTCAGTGAAAACATCTAAAAACAGGTTAAAGAAACACCTGTCAGGATGCAGATACATTTGGTACACCTTAGTTCAGGCAGTGGGAGAGGAGGGCTTTCTGTAATCCTTTGAATTTAACACGGCTGTGTAACTAACGTAGTAATGTAATGCTAAACTGCACTGTGCCACAAGTACTTGCAGTTTAGCACCAAATATGCTGGTCATAAGAAGTCATATTACTGAAATATTAAACACAAAAAAGTCTCTGTAGGAGATGGTAGAGGAAAGGATGTGCAAATTAAAAAAAAAAAATCCCTCAAAAAATGCCCAAATAATTTGAATTATCTTCTTCCTACTACACTCCAAACAATTTTCAAAGAGAAGACACTTTGTCTTTTAAGAATAGCACACAGGTCATCTCTGGAGAGGAAAGTTTGAGATTATCCCAGTAATAGAAAAACATCATCTTTACCTCAACTCTCTTTTCAATTTTTGGAAAGAGATTTTTACCAAAAAAAAAAAAAATTAAGTGGCCTGACAGCTCAATCCCAACACAACCAGAAAATAACACTGCCTCATAAACATTACTACTTAAGAGAAGCTGAAATAAATGTGCAATTCAGAAGCATAAACTAAGTTTATGCAGCTGTAGGAGTAGCATCCATTCCAGGTATGCATAAATGAGGAAGCTGCTCTAGCAAAGAGGTTTTCCAACCTCAGCTGCGTGGTGGGTACACTCTCACCCTTCAGGAAATAGAAAGTAATTTATATTCTTTCCTCTCAGTGTCAGAGGCACAGGCAGCTCCAAATCATGTCACATTTGCCAGATCACATGAACTTTGGCGTTAAATGCGCCCCATGAAGTATAAAATGCAGAGCATATCACAAAGTAGTTTATCCTGTAAAAAGCAGTCTGTACATCCTTAATTCTTGTAAAGCACAAGACTCCAAACTTCAAATTTAGATACACTTACTTGCAAATTATTAGGATTAATACAGTGTTGACATGGCTGAAAGTTATTTGCAGATTTTTTCTAATAGCTCTAGTTTGAAATAAGGTGAATAAGAATGCATCGCAAACTCGGGTTTCTCAGCTGCAAATTAAGCTATCTGGACTTTCTTCCCCTATCGAGATCCCACCAAAGCAAAGACACAAGCAGTACAGTGACTGCAAATTGGTGGGGCTACAGAAGGAGATTCTTTGCACTCCTTCTCCCTTTGTGTTTTTCCAGTTTAGAAGCATGAATAACATTCTTGTTATTTTATGTGCAGATCAGTTCAAACAGTTTTAGAGCTTTTTTTCCCCTACAGTCTGCTGCTGGTGTGAATTTTCAAGCTCTCTGTGTGGCCGTTACTGAAACCACTTTCAACACACAGAGTCAGACTTGGCCTCACCGAGTCATGAAGTCATAGCTTTAATGGCTCAGGAACTAGTCTTTAAGTAGCACATTACACAACCAGTTCAATGATGACAAGACAAAAATTTGACCACTGGATTAAAAGAGAATCAGCCTCCTCGCTGTCTGTGATGCAGACAGTCATTCATGGACCCTGATTTCATAAACAATGAATGAAACTCATGTTGCATCTCCACTAAACAAAAAAAATAAAAATAAAAAAAATCTTACACTAAATGAATCTAACTTGGAAAAAAATACCACCTGTCTTTGTCTCCTACAAAATCCCACCAAATGTT
The DNA here is from genome assembly GCA_024611175.1 of Megaceryle torquata. NCBI lineage: Eukaryota > Metazoa > Chordata > Aves > Coraciiformes > Cerylidae > Megaceryle > Megaceryle torquata. The sequence goes on along the minus strand of JANIJG010011789.1, from coordinate 2,709 downwards.
CCCATTTGAATAGTAAGTTGAAATATTACAGGGATTTTCATCTATTAAGTATAACTTCAGGACTATCATTAGAAGGCAAAGGAGGAGCTGTTCAGTGCTCCCCAACTTTGCCAATCCGGGATTTGAACACACTACAATGTGTAACTAGATCATCTCATGTTTTTCTTTCCTAAACTGCTATAAGATCCCTGGTGAGATGATGGCTGATGACAGCTGACAGAGAGCTTGGTGTCTCAACTGACTTCCCCAAAAGACCCAAAATAAAAAAATACTATGAGTCTCTTAATTATTTCCAACTCATGTGCAACAGAAGAAGCAGGGGCTTCTACACTGCTTTAAGCTCCAAAATTTCTTTAACAAGTTCAATAGAGCAGACAAGCCTAGGTGTTTGGGAAGCAGTATAACATATGTATTTTATACAGGTAAATTAAAATTTTAGCATGCAGCTGTTTCCCTTTCAAGTATCATGAAAGGCTATCTTTATCAGTCACCATGATCATTATGTGGGCAATGACTGTGTGGCTGATCTGCTTCTCAAAATGGAGCTGATACCTTTAGTGAAGTTCCTAATCATATGGCTTTAAAAAAAAAAAAAAAAAAAAAGAAAGAAAGAAAAAAGTACCAGTGTAATCCTTCAGAAGTCTAGAAGTTTTAGATTTGCAATTTAGCGTGACCTCTGTCAAAGTTCATAAGGTCTCCATCTGTGTGTGAGTAACTGCTAGGCTACAGAAATATGGACCCCTAGAGCAGCTTGCTCCTGACTACCTGCTGCTTCCAAAACACTGGCCAGACATTAGCCCCACACTCTCACAAGATCAAACAGAGGCTAACAGGCAGTGCTTATTTCATGCAAAGTTAGACACTAAACTGAAGTATATTGTATTTATGTTGCAGTGGTTTTCTGGGAATTTTTCTTTTTCTTGATGAGGTCTGCAGTCTGCCAGGAACAAAATCACATTTGTTAACCTGACAAGCCATGACATTTCCAGCAAACAAACAAAATCCTAAACTATATCAATTTATTTTCCCCTCCAAGAAAACAAAATTTCACTTCAGCACCATTTTTTTTTTTACACTCTTAAGACTGATGTAGAGCTACAGTTACATGCTTTTCTCCAAGTCAAAATATAATAAAAATAATAATCAATTCTCCTCATACCTCTCCTTTGTTTTTTTCACTTGGCTGTATTCTTCATACTTTATTACATCAGTAGAAGCTCAATTTAAGATGTACTTCTTGGATTTCAATTTTGACACACTATATCCCAGAATACACTTGTAAAAGAGAGCAGACTAGCAATTAACTTCTGGAGATCTAAAGAAATAAAAAATTGTATATATTTGTGTGTTTTATATATAACAAACACATTCTTGAGGTTCAATTAATTTTCCACTTAAACTGTAGTTATTGCTCATGTAGAATACATGAGCACACTAAATAATCACATTGTTGACCAAAGCTATTTAGCAACCACTATTTGAAGCAGGCCTCATAAAATAAAATAAAATTATAATCAGAAGAAATTGCTCCCCACTACATGTCTCTCTATCTTGCCTCATTGTCTGGATTATATCTGCCTTAAAACCTTGGTAAATATACCAGGGTTTTTATTAACTTATAAACTGTAGCCTAACTCCCAACCTGTCTTCCCAAAAAAACACAAAGACGACAACAATAAAATTAATTTTATAGAAAACAAAAAATTTATAGCTCATTTATGAGCAGGATCACCACATTTTTACTCAGTAAAAATCAGAACTTCGAATGCCAAGGCACAAAACCATAGGCAATGTTTTCACTATAAATATTTACTGACACTAAACATATTCAGTGTTGATTAGCCTTTTTACAGCATTAAGCTTCTGTCATCTTGATATCTGCAAACACAAATCTGCATTTATCCATGTAAACTTAATTGGAGTCCTACATGCCTCTCTGTAGATAAGCAGTTGAAAATACTTCACTTGCTGATAATTTCAAATTGTGCTAAGTGGAATAGAAAGAACTTTATCTGCATACTTACTGATTGCAAAATGTGTGCAGTACAGTACTAGAGGTTTCTCTGTTTTTAAAAATGTAGCAAAGCTAAATTATCACCAAGCAATTTAAATGCTGAATAAGAATAAATGCTGTGATGTTTAGGAGGCATCCCTGTTGACTTCTCTAAACAAAAAATAATAAAATATTAACTGAGCACTGCACTGAGCATTATGAAACACTGATTATGTTACTCTCCACTTAAAACAAGAACATTATCACAGATTTACACAGACTATGAAAACATCACTTTCAACACATGAACTGTTCAAAGTTCACGATTGCTGCCCAGCTAGACTCCATGTTTGCAATTCCAAAAGTTGTCACAATATTTCCTAAAACCATCAACATTCAACAGTTTCATTGTCTTTCAAAGCCTGTGCTTTACTTCACTTCAGAGCGGGCTATCTCCATACAAAGTCCCATCCCAAAAGTGAGAAGAAAGGCTTTTTAAGCTTTGTAGTTTCAACACACAAACATCCACAGAAAGTTCTTACACAGATTCAAGTATGCCGCTGACTCTCAAAGCTGAGCATGTATTTCAACTAAAACTTTAATTCTTCAAGACATTAAAATCTTGAGCTCACAGAATTCATACACCAGCATGAAGGCAGAAAAGAAGGGGGGGGGGGGGGCTCGGGTCAATGTCGATGGATAGCACATACCTTCAC